>CAUYUJ010019949.1:215563-282180 GCA_963575745.1 Prorocentrum cordatum | reverse complement strand
CAACGCCCACATCTTGAGGGCCCCCTGCCTGTGGTCCGCCGCGGCCAATGATACTAGAGCTGACGCGTCCAGCTGATCATTCGATGCCAGGAGAGAGGATCCGCGCGCCCAAGAAGGGGGCACGAACGCAGCGAGTGAACGAATATTGGCGTCAAAACTCGAAAATACCGCATCTCCTTATAACTTATAATGTTCAACTCTCCCTACCATATCTACCCCTAGGCCCTATCCCCCCTCCCCCTCCTACTCTTGACCTCCCCATCCTCCATCGACCTTCTCGTTCTGGATGGGGTGGCCCGCGGCGACAGCCTGCCGAATGCGGCGCCCGCGGCGTTGAAAGCCAAACGCAGCACGCCGTCCATAGTCCACTGTCTCAGGTCAACTCGTAGGCCACCGACGCGAGCCGAAGTGCGACGACTGTTGAGATCGATCATCTGTCTGGTTCCAATCTGGCACGAGTTCCACAGATTTTGTACTCTGAGCGACTCCTATAATCTATCCTCTGCATTCCTGAGCCTGTTCTTCTCAGACTTGAGGGCGTTGTGCAAACTACATCGGAGGCGCTTTCGCGAGTCTGCGTCCTCTGCGTGCCCGGCGCAGTCGCGCTAGGCTATGCCGGCGGCGGAGGGCGACGAGAGGGGGGCAAGAAAAAGGCGAGAGTTGGACCAACGACCCGGGGGATGGAGCGGGGAAGGATTTGGTCGGAGGTGGGGGGGGGGGGATTGGAGCGGGGCGGGATTGGTTTGGAGTGGGGCTCCGGGAGGGGTTGGATTGGAATCGGAGTGGGATTGGAGCGGGGACGGGGGAGGGGGGAGGCGATGGAGAAGGTGGAGGAGGAGGGGGATGGGGGGGAAGGAGGAGGTTTGGGGTGGTGGCGAAGGGAAGAAGCGAAGGCGGCGGAGAAGCGAAGCTTTCCATGATGCACGCTGGCCTTCACTTCGTCGAGCTGAGCTCTGATGCGCCTCTTCCTGATCTCGGACAGCGCCCGCTCCTCCTGGGCAACGCGTCCGCCCCACTCTGCCCCCCCGTCCCGCACTTCCCCCCTATCCCCGCCCCGTCAGCGCCAGCATCGGCGTCAGCGTCAGCGCCGTCAGAATCAGCGCCAGCGCAATCAGCAGCAGCAACAGCACCATCAGCATCAGCATCAGCGTCAGCACCACCGCCATCCGCATCAGCAACATCACATTCAGCACCATCAGCATCAGCATCATCACCAGCATCGGCAACAGCCAACAGCACTGTCTGCATCAGCGCTAGCACAATCAGCATATAACCATCGGCATCAGCACCAGCACCGTCAGCGCCATCACCATCGGAATCAACACCAACGTACGCCTAACTGTCGGCATCCTGCTCCATCCTCCACCCCGTCCTCGTCCTCCCTATCCGCGTCAGCATCGTATAACATCGCCCTCCCTCTGTCCTCGTCCCCCCCCCACGCTGCTCCACCTCCGAATCCCGAACCACCCCCTGTCCTGTAGCGCCGACCCCAGCCGGGCGCCGGCGTCGGCGCCCGCCGCCGCGCCCTCGGCCCGGCCGTCGGCGTCGCTCAGGTGGCCGAGCCCCGCCTCCTGAGCGAAGGGCGGGGTGGAGAATCAGCTAACGTAGCTGATTTTCCAGCGCCTCTCAGCGCCGGGAGGCGCCCATGCATCGAGGAATGGGCCTGGCGGCGGGGCCGAAACCAACTGCGCGCAGCAGATTTCGTAACCTCGTTTTTCCTCTTTCTCATCCTCCTTCTCCCTCTCCTTATCCTCGTTATCTTTCTTATCCTCTTTCTCCTACTCATTCTCCTTTTATTATCTTATACTTGTCCTACGTATCCTTTTCTCCTTCCTTATCATCTTTCTCCTACTCCTCTTTTCTCCCTCCTCCTCCTCCTCCCCCTCCTCCCCCCCTCCTCCACCCACCGCTACCCCTCCTCCTCCTCCTGCTTCCCCTAAATCTAACCCTCCTAACCCCCTCATCCTCACCTCTCTCCTCCTCCTCCTCCTACCCTCCTCCTCCTCCTCCCCCTCCCCCCCCCCCCCCCCCCCCCTCCTCTCACTCCCAATTTCCTGCCTCCTCTTCGATGCATCCCATCCACCTCCTTTTCCCTCCCCCCGTTCCTCTCCTTCCTCCTCCTCTCCTCGTCGTCCTCCTCCTCATCCTCTCCCTTCGTTTCCTCTCCTACTCCTTTCCTCCATCTACCCTTCCCTCCTCCCCCGCCCCCCCCCCCTCTTCCTCTTCCTCCACTACTCGCTACTCCTCCTCCCCCATTCCCCTCTCTCGTCCTCCTGCCCGCCAGCCGGCGTCCTCAGGCGACTCGGCGCTGACGTCGCTGAAGTCATCGAGCGTCGCCGGGCGCTGCAGCTGCGCCGCCTCCTCCTCCTCCTCCTCCTCGCCGTGAGTCATGCCTCATGCGGCGACTCATGCGGCATGCGCGAGGGCCGCGCGCGGCCCCTGAGGGCCCCGGGGGCCCTCCACGGGCCAAAATGGCCCGGCGGAGGTAGGGGAACGCGGGGGCGATGGAAAAACCAGACGAGGAAAAGACTGACCATATGAGAAAAAGACAAACCAATATCATAAGAAAAACTGACCAGACGAGAATCACCATAAGAAAGCATGGGTTGCACAGGAAAGCTGCATTTGGCACGCGGGAGTCTCGTTGCGCATCTCAGATATTCGGCGTTTCGAGTCACAGACCAATATTGACACATGTGTACCCAGTCTGTCAAACGAATATTTGGTGTGAATATTTAGAATATATGGTTTTTTTGGTCGCGCATCCCTCGTTGCTACGTTCGGCGGGGACCAGCCTAAGGCAGGTGTCGCACCAGGCCTGTCCGTCGTCTCGCTGGCCGGCGGTGAGCCACACTCTCTTGGCAGGTCCGCCGCAGCTGCACTGGTGGAGGATCCTGTCTGCCACGCTTCGCCGTCGCGCAGAGCCGGGTAGCCCGTTGGCCAGAAGCCGGAGGACGTGGTGTGCCTCGGTGAAGGAAGCACAATGTCCCAGGAGAGACCATTCCGCGCCATCTGTCTGCGCCCACCTGCGCTCGTCGCTGGTTGCGGTGAACCATTGGTTGACGATGTGTCCATGTAGCTGCGACCAGGCCGCGACATAGACCACCCGACCGAAGTAACGACCCCGCAATCGAGGAGGCTCTCTCACCGCTCGATTGAATAAGTCGGCTGCCCTGGAGTCGGTCAGAACCTTGGAGCCGGGTCTGAGAGGCCCTTGCCGGGGCGGAAATTCCCGTGCCCATGTCGCGAGTTTGTTCCACCTTCTTCCGGCCTTCTGTCGTGACTGGGGCGGGCCCCACAGGTCGTCCAGGACGCGGGCTCTGGCTGCAATCGCACGCGAGGTGGCGACAGGGCACTTGGGGCAGCCAGGGACCTGGAACCGGATGCCCAGGCCAGTGAGAATGTTGTCGGGGATCCAAGAGGCAGAAGCCAGGCCGAGAGCGACTCTAAGGTGGGCACGAAGCGTCCTTTCATGGACGGTGTCGGGGAGAGAGTAATGCGAGGGGTAGGGGATGACCGCAATCAGATAAGTATTCCAGGCAAGGGCGGTTTTGTTAGGCGACATGTTGGCCAGGTGCACGGCCATGGCTCTGTCCCGGAGTTTGGGGAGCGGTGTGCCCCAAGTGCCCGCGACGAGAGCATCGAGCTGTCCTCGGGTCATCGTGCCCCTGGGCGGTGAGGTCTCTCCTTCGGCAGCCCGAGATACGACGCAGGCGCCGAGGTAGGGCCACTGTGGCCGCACAGCGGACGAGCCGAAGGGGGTGTAGTCCATGGCGCGTCTCCACCACTCGTGGTTGCTGGCTGGAACCAGGGCCGTTTTGATGTTGCACCTGCTGGTGGGGATACGCGAAGCGTCAAGAATTAAATAATTATGGGGGGCGGTTTTCGCCACACGATATGATTAGCACCGCGCGCAAATGGAACGAAACAAACAATTTCCGCGCCCCGGCTCGGGTGGTATCCCAATATGAATTGGAATAAAAATAAGAAAGCGAATAATAGTATGAATACTAATGGCCATAATAATAATGATGATAATAACAAATCAGAATAACAATACGAGTTTTTTTCGCATCATGTTCATCATCTTTCTCCTATACGATTATGATTACCACCCCTGTTCATAAATTGTTTTTTCCCCGGCCGTCGTGCGGGGCAGTGCATCCGAGGATATCGCACCCGCCATGCACGGCGCGTTATCTTAGCACCGCACCCGCACAAAATAGTTACGACAGCATGCTAAAAAAACAAGAACTACAATAAGGCCAAAACTAATAGTAATAATATAAACACGAATAATACTAATCATAAGAACCATGCGAGTAAGAGTAAGGATAATAATACAAATAATCCGAAAACAGACGGGCTCCCCTGCTTGTTTTCTCCCTCCCTGCTGATTTTCCCAGTTTCTTCATCATCCCTGTCCTATACGATTGATGATTATTATTACCACCCCTATTGAACAATTGTTTTTTCCCGGCCGACGTGTGGGGTAGTGCATCCGAGGAGATCGCCCCCGCCACGCACGGCGCGTTATCTTAGCACCCGCACAGCCAAAATCATTCGCCCCCCCATCGTAGGCACGGGAGCTTCCTTTTTAAAGCTGGGCTCTCCCTTGCGTGGGATTTGATGTTGTTATTTTTGGTGTTGGCGGTGTTGTAGGTGTTTTTGATGTTGATGATGTTGTTGGTGTGGCTGTTATTGGCCTTGTTGTTCCAGATGTAATTCTTATTGCTGGTATTCTTCGCCCAGACTGACCACCTGGCGCAGACTCGTCTGCGTCCAGAGCAGTTTCTGAGGATGTCTCAGGCGAGGCGCTTGTTTCATAACCACAAAGATACCATGTTGCAATAATGTCTCAGGCGGTGTGCTTGTTTCGGCGAGCAGACTCGTCTGCGTTCACATAAAGGTGCGAGGTGCCAGGGCAACGCTTCTGGGGGGCCGGGTGCACACTTTCGCTGGAGAGGGGGTGGTTCTCAATTGCTTCCTGAGGTTATTGCGGGAACGGGCCGTCATTTCCTTGAATGCGATCATACATGCTGCCCAGTCCGCACGCTTTCCGCGAAGGGCGAGATGTTTGCCCTCCTTTGATTCGAAGAAGAAACCAGGCGCCCTCTCTTCGATTGCATCGATCACATCGGACGCAACAAGAATACGCCTCTCAATGTCCGCTCGAGCTGGAGCAAGGGAGCTGGGGTAGACGGCGGCGCCTCTGTTGGAAAGATCCCTCGGCAAAAGAAACTTGCGCCGTGTGCGCGAGGCGCCGGTGCGTTGTTTGACGAATTCCTTCTCCACCACGGGGATCGCGCTCGCAAGTTGTTCGGCCCCGGCAAGGGCCACGGCGGCTCGCTGGCGTCGCAAGGGCGGGCTCGACGGCGCCCGTCGGCGAAGGCGCCGTCAGACGCTCCAAAAGGACGTGACCTCTCCCGCGACGAAGTCTTGGCTGGCCCTTAGCAGTGGCGACCCCCGGGCATTCGCCGAGGAACTTGGCCGCGTCTTCGGAATGGGTTTTGGTTCAGGGGCCTCGACTTGAGGCCGACGCGAGTCAGCGTCAGCATGCGCCTGCGCGAGATCGGCGTCAACTATCTCTGACGCTATCTCTTCCTCGTCAGTGTTTATATCCACGTGCCTGGCGTGCTGAAGCACGTCGTTCTTCGACGCGTCCGTGCAATGGCCCCCCTCGTAGAGGCAATCAGATATTCGCGCCACGCCGTAGACTCAGGGGCGCCGCCGCCTGCAACTCGCCGAGGTCTGGTGTCTTGGGCGAGCTTGGCGACCAAGCTAATGGCCCCAGATTCGCCATGGTGACTAACAGGCAAAGAATCGGTCGGATCAATGCTGGTCCCCGACTCGGCAGACTCTCAGAATTCCTACGCTGCGTCTTAGTTTCCGGGGCATCTGACATCGACTTGAGGGTTTAGCATCGTCGCCTCCCGGAGGTCTGGGAACTGCGGCGCGGCGGTGGTATTCTCTCTCGTCGAGGGGATATGTCACCATCTACTGCGCGAGCGTCGCACGCAACCCGTTATGGTGGTGCAGGCGCGACGCGGTCAGGAAGTAGCTGCAAATTGCAGCATGCATTGGTTTGGCGGCTGTGCCCTCACCGCCTGGCCTCTTGGTCACATGACCCCGAGATCGCAATATATCAAACGCACGCCAGAACTCGGGCCCCAAGTCGGTCTAGCCTGGAGGTGCGGTCGGAGAAGGGCCCAAATCCATCTGGCACGGGCTCGACGCCGCGACGGCGTCTTCACTGCCTTGCATTCGGGGGCGCGCGCGGCAGCCCAGGGGGGTCCTGGACGACATCTGCGCGTTCCGGGCCTTTCCCGCGAGTCATGCGTGGCGACGCCGTTCAAAACCCGAGGCAGTCCGCGATGGGGGCCCGAGCGAAGCCCCCATAGATTGGAACCTCGAGGAGCGCAGCCGCATCCCCATAGGAAGGCCTCGCAATCCCACGCGCAGCGTCGGACGGCACAGCGGCAGACTGATGGGCTGCCCCGCGCGCCGCTTCGCCCTGAGCCTCCGCCGCCCCCTCGAAGTCAGGGGTCTTGCTGCTGTCGCGGCGGCCCGTCACGTCGAGGTCGGCGTCTGCCTCGGAGGCAGCCGCGGGGGGGGGGGTCGAGGCGCGTCAACTATCGCCGACGCAACGGCGCTCTGCGCGTAAACTTTCGCCGACGCAAAGGCGCCCCTCTCGTCGGCTTTCTCCGGCGCAACAACCGCGGACGCGGGCGCTATTTAGCAAGAGACGGCGCGCCAGCGTTCGCCGATGCAACGTAGGAGCACGGTGGTCGACCTGGCGTCGGTTCCGCCTGGGCCTACTTCCCAACGACAGTAAACGGATCCTCTGGAACGGGGGCTCTCGCCAACTCATCCGCACATGGCACGGCCATATCGGAGAGAAAGAGCCCGCCGCCCCTGGCTACGCACAAGACGCATGGAGGTGTAAGGGCCTTCACAACCATGACGGCCTTCTGATGTCTTTACCGCAAGTTGTGACTGAACGATCTTGCCTTGTGGGCGTCAACGCAGATCCACGCTGGCGAGGGCCGCGCAGTTGGTGGCAACTTCGCGCACTCACGTGGTCCGTTTAGAAATAGCGGCAGGTTCATCAGAAAGAGAAACATCTGCCACTTCCTGGCGGCCCCGCCAAGGATAAGCCCCTTTTGTGGGATGCTTGAGAGGTGTTCCTTCTTGGTCCCATGCGCGGCGAGGGGCGCGCAGTGGACGCCCACAGGCTGTCAAACTTGGCTGAGAACGAGCGCCGGCATGTGAACGCGCTCCCCGAGAGCCCGCCCACGCGTCGAAAAGCGGCGCCGTTGTCTTCGGAAGCGCAGACAGTGCTGACCGAATGATGAGGGTTTGGCGTCAGCTTTCGCCGCCGTGGGGGCCCCCGTCGGCCCGCGGTTGCCGACTCTGCGCTCGCCGCCCTGGTCGACGCGGCACGGCCATGGATTCGATTCGTGCCGTATAGAAGCATTTCGCAGCGAGCTTCAATGGCCATCATGGTGAAACTCATGTTCCAAGGGCCCTCTGGACTCACCCAGAGATGGCCGCGCGCTGCCATTCCTTAAACTCCCTAGGAACCTCTCCTGATTCACGCGTCTCCCTCCGCCGCAAATTCCAGCTTCTGTTGCGAAACTTGCGCGCCTCGTATACCATGTCCATGGCAGTGGCTGCTGAAAAGATGCGTCCCTGCACGTCGCGCACACGCGTAATGAGCGAAAAACAAATGCGTCCGCGCTCGAAAAATGCCCCGAATACATGTGGCCGATTACACGTATAATACCACTCGACCGCCGGGTGCACGTCGGAAATTTATTGCGCGGTATCCTCGAGCAAGGTTCGGTCTGCGCCAGACAACCTCATCTTAGGACGATGCGACTGCGTCGGCCGTGGTGGCGGATGTTTAGGTTGCTCCCGCAGCCCGCGCGGCCGCGGTTCATGCGGTGGGGGCGGTTTAAAGCCAGCGGGAACTGTCGCTGTCGTGGTAGCCGCTGTGCTGGTGGCTCCTGGAGTAGGAGGCCTTTGCTTGCGTGGTGGCGATGCGCGTTTCGACGTCGCCTGTAGAAGAGGCCCAGTATCCGCCGCAACCTCCCCAGCAACAGCGCTCGCATCGGCGACGGGGGGCCTCGCATTTCGCCGACGCAGTAGGGGCGCCGGCAACTCGCCGACACAACAAGCAAGCCCACCTCCCGCTGAACTTCCGTCGGTGGATCTGAACGGGGAGTAGCCAGCTTCTGGAGTTGTAGCTTGTGGAACTGTTGCTTCGCCTGGTTCAGGTGCTCCTCGGTGCTACTGAGATAGCGGGTGGACGGCGCTAGCGCCGCCTATCTTAGCGCCCCCGGAACCCACTCAACACTAGACGAGGCTGGATCATCGCATGGGTGCCCAGCGCAGACGGTGAGGCAATGCGATTAATCGCAGCCGCGAGAAGGGTTGGCGGGCGTAGAAAGGTTTTCGCTTTTCCTCTCCTGCACCACGTCCGCATGCGCCCACAACCGATGCAACGTGGGCCCTGCCGGCTCCTCAGAGAAACATGCGGCGATTGTGGCAGCGGGCCTGGCCGCGGCCGCCTCGGCCGCTACCGAAACTGCCACTGCGCGATGGCTACCGTTGGGCGTTCGGTCTGTGGGCCATGCGGCCCGCCCCGGAGTGCTATGTATCATTGGATGCCTTGACCATCTTGTCATGCCGACATGCCGACATGTATGCAGAGTTGGCAGCTGAGCCTTGCGCAGGAGATCCTGCATTTGTATCCTGGCAGCGCCAAATGTATCTGACCTACACCGCGGAGTTGTATTCCCAGGGCCTAAGAGCACAAACTCAGCAAACATCTCCCAACGCCTGCAAAATAACCCGATCGCTGTGGCAAGGTCATTTGGGCACTATGATTAAGATCCCACTCGCAAGCCACAAGTCCACGCGGTGGCCGCGATCATGCCCCCTGTAGCTGATAGCCTGAACAAGACTCTCGAGAACAGGGTCGCATCCCACACAGGAAGCTGCCGCGCTAACAGATGCTTCAACTAAGCGGATACTGAAACGAACAGTGCCCCGAACAATGTCACGCAACGAAAAACCAAGGACTCAGCAAGTGGCACGTCACGTCTCTAGCTGGAGCCCTCTCCACAGTAAGCTGCTTGGTAAGGTTTGCGTGGGCCTTCCCCATCCATGGCACCCCCAATGCGCAAGAGCTGACGCATCGAGTTTAAGGAAGGTGAGGGTGGGGGCAGGGAACGCTGCTGCGCTCCTAGGAGGCGAGATCACCTCCGCCCATTCCAAGGGCACCTCATACAGGGCCTCAGCCATTACAAACGGCGACCGAGCGCCCTGCCGACGGGCAACAACGACCCGAGCATCAGGGTTGGTCGCGCTGGCCATCGCAAGCGCGACGGCGTCAGCTCTCGCCAGCGCAGCGGCATCAAGTTCCCGTAGGCAAGAGATGCTTCGTCACGATGAAACGCCATGCCCAAGGCCGGAAATAGCTTCCAACGCTCGTCCTCATACCAACTGGATCCACTCGAGATCTTGCGGCTCGGCGACGCAAGGGGCGTCGTGCGAATGGCATTGGCCCGGCCCTGACGTGGCATCTGGGCATTGGCGCAGTTGGTTTGGACGGAGTCAAGGAGCCTGTCGTCTGGCGGCGCTCGTTCGCCAATCTCATGGACATCGACAGCCAGCGAAGGTTCTAAGCTCCCGCCAGACACGATGGGGCCAAACATTCCTATCAGACCTGTTCAGGGCCAGCCGTTCGACGCCTTCCCTGTTGACCAGCTCGCTCTCCCTATGATTCGCGCGCGACCCCTTCGTTCCTCGGGGTAGGAGCACGCGGCGGGAACTCACGTGCATCCCGCCATTCGCGATCCCCCATAACAATGGAAGTTCGACGGGTCGATGAGGCCGCACCCGCGGGCGGCGCCGCATCTCTCGAGGCCGCGCCTGCTTCCGTTCTTCGTCGGTGGCATCGGCGGCAACGTGCGCCGCGGTGAATTCGCCCCGGGCTTTCTCAGTCGCAGCTCACGCCACCGCAGGATCTTCGCGAGCGCGGAGAATGCCGGCGGCTGCGGGCAAACGGGGGTGAAACATGCGCGTGCGCACTCGCGTCTTGCACGGCGTCGTACATGCCAGAATGCCGACGGAACGTGCTGCCGCGCAACTACGCTCCACGCTTGCCGACATAAGTGAAGAGGTGAGTTCAGGTGGAGATGCACAAGAAACGGGGCGACGCAGCACAACGCATGATTGTCCGCACCCGGCGCGCTGCGCTGCGCGTTTGCGGTGCTGCCACCGACAACTGATCAAACGTCGGGCTTCCCGGGTTACGTTCGCGGGCGTCGGGAAGACGGCCCCGTCGGGCATTTGCATTGCATCTGGCAGAGAGACAATGACATTTCCCCCAGTTCAACTATCGCGAAATCTTTCGCCATCACATCGACGCATCGCGCCGATGTTCTGCAACCTCATCATGTACGCCCTTCGGCCCTGACAACCTCAACCAGCTTGGGGGGGGGGAAACGCGGTGGATGCGTGGAAATTGCCATTGGGCGATCGTCCTCCCTTTAGGACGGACCTTGGTCGCCGTCTCAATGTCTTTCTTCGGCGGCGGTCAATGCAGCCCCGTGACTACCCGCGCGAACTCCGATCTGTTGACGCCCGATTGCGCGTGCAAGGGCCGGTCCCGCGGAAACGCCCTTCTCGTCGCGCCCGCGCTGGCTTTCGCCTGCCCGGCTCTCTTTTCCCACGGGGCGCTGGGCGCTTGCCCTGCCGCAAGGGGCAGCGCCTCGCTGGCGTCGCCCACAAAGCGCAGCACAAGCATGGGCTCCGCCCGCAGGCAAGCGCCACGTGCCACGATGTTGCTCTCCGCGGACGGGTGCGAGACCACCGCTTCTTTGTTGCAGATGCAAATGTCTGGGGCGAAAAATCCTGGGCGCAATCTGGCCGTGGGCCCGTCCGTCGTTAACTGGCTAGTCAGAGATGGGTCGGCAAACGACGCGCCCGCGCACTGTCCCACCTCGAAATCTGGGGGGTCGTCGAGCCCTCCAAGGTGCAGTACCTATGCTGGTGAAGGTTGGAAAGGAGTCGATGCCACCGAAGGACGCCAAATCGGCGCCAGTTAGTTTTCTGCCCCATCAGCATACATACCGAGTGGGAGATGTCAAATCGACAGCATCGCGCAAGGCACAATATCTTAGTCCAGGCTTTCGTAGCGGGCGCAGCTAATGACTACCTACCAGACCGCCCCAACCCAACCCGAAGACCCGAATTTGACCCGAATTTCGGGTTGGGGGGGGTACGGATAACATGTGTTTTCTCAACGTTCCCCGACCCCCCCCCCACTGGAAATCGATGATAAATTTGTGCCTTCGGGTTGGGTTGGGGTGGTTTGGTGGGCGGTGAACTAATGTCCCGGCCATTTCGAAGCCTTGAACCTCAAGAATGTCGTCAGCAAGCCTATGCGTGGGCGCCCTACAAAAGGCGATGACTGGAATGTTGGCCCTCTCCAAGTAGCGACTCACGCAATGGTCGGTTGAAACAAAAGATTTAACTGAAAACGTTCACCCCCCCCGATGTCGCTGCCAGGGGGCCTCCGCGAACTCTTGTTGTCGCTGCTCAACATGGAAGTGGCAGCGCCAAACTCCGACTGAGCACGTCCGTCCACCGCCTCGCCATGCCAGTAGTCATTTTCCCCCTGTGGGTCCATAATGGACTGAATCTGTTCCAGTCGCTCTAAGGCGCTCCCCAGGTTCACAATAGTTTCCTGAAAAAGACGCCCCTGGGCATGTCCGGAGGGCTCATTGGGGTCGAGCCGAGCACCAAGATTCGAAATGCTGCCCCAACCTTTCTTGAGGTCTGGTCTCTTGCGTGCCACCTTTAAACCGACGGTTCGAACTCGCGAGGTAAATCCAAGCTCTCCGCGGCGATCGGTTGGTTCCCATCCTTCGATCGGCATCCAGAAAGCAGCAAACAAGGCTTCTGGCAGTGGCGCTCGCAGAAGACACCCAATAAGGGGCGCCCATGCAATGCGCGCCGCGATTGTACAACTGAGCGGCGAAACTGCTTAATCCAAAATCCTGGCCGCCGCTCCCTCTGGAACCCGGTTCGCGCATCGACGTCGTCGACCCTGCCGCCCCCGCGCAGGACGGCCTGAATGCAGGCACTAACGGCGTCGGACTGTTGTCCCGCACTTGCTTCGGTGGCAGGCCAATGCGTCAAAAGACTCGCTGCGTTCTTCGTGAGTTCCATGTGCGAAGCGGAACTGGCTGCCCCTGGAAAGCTGGCTTCGATGCCAATATCGTATTCCACGCCAGTTCTCCCTGGAGCACGACGCGTCGTTTGCATTGACGCGTGCCTGGTTCAGCAAGTTCGGAACGCGCGTCCACAACTCAATTCAAGAGGCAGCTCACATGCGCGCGCGAGCCAGGCGATCGCCCTTCGCGCGCGACACCGCCATGCGCGCGAGCGGAGCTGACACTCCAACACTCCCCCATTCGACGTCGAGAGACTTGGCGACACTGGGCGCAGCATTCACTTCTTTCTCGGTCAACTGCCGGGCGACGCACGCAGTTTGAGCGTCAGCATACATGGCGAAGCCATCGGAACGGTGCCCCCGGTTCCCCCGCCCCGAGACAGCGGCCGGCGGCGGCGCGGCCGGCGTGGCTTGGAGAAGACCAGCCGCCTCGAGAGCTGGCGCGTCGGAGACGTAGGGCGTTGCGGGCATGGATCGTGGATGTGAATGGCGTGGCTGGACTGGCCCAGTCGTCATTCTGGCTGGAAAAATGAAGCTCGTGGCTGCGCCAGATTTCTCCGACGCAAGAGCCACGCTTGAATCGTCGTGGTATAACTTAGTGGTTGCATCCTATGGCCCACCAGGTATCTTAGCGCACAGGATACCTTGATTGCCCATGAACCGATCGTCCTGGTCCAGAAAGACCTCGCTGGCATCGGTGACGACGCGCCGGTGCACGCGATTCCACCATCGGCCTCCGCCCCCACGCCCGTGGTAGCACTTGGCCATGTCGTCGCACCGCGTCCAGCCGCGCAGGGTGGCCGAGCGTCTTGCTTTGTGTGCCCACCAAAGACTCTCGGGGATCCCGTCGGTGCCTCTCAGACAGAAGGCTCAACGCGACGCGATCGACGATCGACGATCCGATCTTCTGGCTAGTTGTCTGGATACGACTTATCCGGGAGATCTTGCCAGCGCGAGATTCACCGTTCAACGTCAAGAACAAGACCCCACCAGTCCAGCACTGAGAAATTGCGCAACGATTATTTTCCGAAACGCTTTCCCAAGTGTCCAGATTGAAACCGCCCCCCCCCCGGAAACTGGCGCTCGTGCGTCTATGGCGCTCGCAGTCGGCATCCTGGACAGGGCTGCGAAGGCTGTCCGAACCTTCCAGCGTCTCCACGCATCCTTCGTTGATATTTGAATATGACAAGCATGTTACCACGAACCTCCCACTGATCAGTTGCAAGAACGTCGGCAGGTTGTCCCTACTGCTGCGGGAAATTAAACTCGGGATCAGCGGTGGCTTCCACCGTGGGCGCCAGCCTCTTGCTTGACCCGAACACGCTCGGCACCGCGATGAGAGCTGGACTCCCCGTTGGCCGCGGGCCATCG
Organism: Prorocentrum cordatum; assembly: GCA_963575745.1. NCBI lineage: Eukaryota > Dinophyceae > Prorocentrales > Prorocentraceae > Prorocentrum > Prorocentrum cordatum. The sequence goes on along the minus strand of CAUYUJ010019949.1, from coordinate 268,562 downwards.
TACTGGGGAACCAGGGATGATCTCTCTAAGCCCATGGATGGAACGCTGCTTGCCGTCCCCAGCGCCAGCAAAGGCCTCGGCGTCAAGGGCGCAGTCGCCCTGGGGCCGCCGCCGCCCGCCGCTGCAATTATAGGCCGTTGAAAAAACAAGTCCGGCCTTATCGTCGCACTCGTCGCCACCCCTGGTGCGCGCGAAGCACTGAGCGACCTGCGTCGGACACTGCATCCGAAACACAAGAAGTGGCCCTTACGAACCTAGCCATGCCATTCTTTTTCGCGGGCAAAGGGCCCACCCCCCGCGGGCGCGATAGCCATCGGGTCAACAGCTCATGGGCAGGCGCCCCGCCATAAGGCGTGGGAAGACCACTCTGCATCAGCAAAACGTTGGCGTCGTCGATAGCGCGTCGAACAGCACGTTCAGCAGCGTCCTCGTGTTGGACACGCCGTGGGGCCAATGTCCCGGCGCATCTGCGCGACCTTCTGCGCCTGCTCAATGCCCCGCGAACTGTCAGAGTAGTTGCGCCTTGCGTTGTCTTCAGGGCAAATGAACTTCTGGGGGCCGCGCAGGACTCATCGGCATTCTCATGAGCATCAGGATAGCACGCATCGCCGCCCGTCCTGCGTTCGAAGAAAATTATGCTAACGGAGTTCCCCACATAAAGAGATTAACGGTTTCGTGGGACCCATTTTCTTGATGCCCTCCTCGCGACGCAGGAGGGGTGGGAGGGGCACGAAACCATGTAAATAGTATGGTATTCCGATGCCCTCCTCGCTCAGGCGGGGCCTCCCTGGAGGGGTGGGAGGGGCACGAAACCATGTAAATAGTATGGTATTCCGATACCCTCCTCGCTCAGGCGGGGCCTCCCTGGAGGGGTGGGAGGGGCACGAAACCATGTAAATAGTATGGTATTCCGATACCCTCCTCGCTCAGGCGGGGCCTCCCTGGAGGGGTGGGAGGGGCACGAAACCATGTAAATAGTATGGTATTCCGATACCCTCCTCGCTCAGGCGGGGCCTCCCTGGAGGGGTGGGAGGGGCACGAAACCATGTAAATAGTATGGTATTCCGATACCCTCCTCGCTCAGGCGGGGCCTCCCTGGAGGGGTGGGAGGGGCACGAAACCATGTAAATAGTATGGTATTCCGATACCCTCCTCGCTCAGGCGGGGCCTCCCTGGAGGGGTGGGAGGGGCACGAAACCATGTAAATAGTATGGTATTCCGATACCCTCCTCGCTCAGGCGGGGCCTCCCTGGAGGGGTGGGAGGGGCACGAAACCATGTAAATAGTATGGTATTCCGATACCCTCCTCGCTCAGGCGGGGCCTCCCTGGAGGGGTGGGAGGGGCACGAAACCATGTAAATAGTATGGTATTCCGATACCCTCCTCGCTCAGGCGGGGCCTCCCTGGAGGGGTGGGAGGGGCACGAAACCATGTAAATAGTATGGTATACCCTCCTCGCTCAGGCGGGGCCTCCCTGGATGGGAGGGGCCCTCCGATACCCTCCTCGCTCAGGCGGGGCCTCCCTGGAGGGGTGGGAGGGGCACGAAACCATGTAAATAGTATGGTATTCCGATACCCTCCTCGCTCAGGCGGGGCCTCCCTGGAGGGGTGGGAGGGGCACGAAACCATGTAAATAGTATGGTATTCCGATACCCTCCTCGCTCAGGCGGGGCCTCCCTGGAGGGGTGGGAGGGGCACGAAACCATGTAAATAGTATGGTATTCCGATACCCTCCTCGCTCAGGCGGGGCCTCCCTGGAGGGGTGGGAGGGGCACGAAACCATGTAAATAGTATGGTATTCCGATACCCTCCTCGCTCAGGCGGGGCCTCCCTGGAGGGGTGGGAGGGGCACGAAACCATGTAAATAGTATGGTATTCCGATACCCTCCTCGCTCAGGCGGGGCCTCCCTGGAGGGGTGGGAGGGGCACGAAACCATGTAAATAGTATGGTATTCCGATACCCTCCTCGCTCAGGCGGGGCCTCCCTGGAGGGGTGGGAGGGGCACGAAACCATGTAAATAGTATGGTATTCCGATACCCTCCTCGCTCAGGCGGGGCCTCCCTGGAGGGGTGGGAGGGGCAGTGATATGGTATGGTATGCTATGGTACGCCATGGTATGGTATGGTACGGTATGGTACGCCATGGTATGGTGTGTGTGGTAGGAATAATATTTTACACTTTTTGCCTCGCTCGACCCTGGAGGTGCTTGGCCGCAGCACGGGAGCAGTGCGGCGGCAGGGGCTTGCGGCACTACGCTTTGGGGCGCAGGGGTTCTGCAGGACCTCCTAAAGGAGGGGCGGTGGTGCGAACGGCAACCACCACTGAGCAGCCCATCGCGAGGCTACCCCCTGCCCCCATCCGGCTTCCATCGTTAGGCCGGACCTCGGAATTAGCCTGACGAGGGACCCAACCATATGCAGGTGCGAGTACCGCAATAGTGATTCATTTTTTCGGTGGCGATCCCTATGAGGCAACGAACCGTGCTAGGGGCGTGCCGACATGAGTGGCGTGGTACACAAAGTGAACGAAAACGATTGATCTGAGTACGTAGGGAGACTGAGCGCGGGTGAATCTGCGCGCGTGCGTCTGACTGTGAATGATCTGCGTGCGAGCGAGTCTACGTGCATGAATGCGAATATGACAAAGCGTGGTGCAAATGTGTATGAATGCCAATAGTTTGACAACGACTGCCTCTGAATACTCGTGACGCTGGGCGTGGCCGCCGCAAGGAGCTTCCCCGGGACTCCCCGACGGCATCGCCCGCGCGCCGCGACGCCAATGTCGGCGCGCCCCCCCGCGAGGATCGCGCCCGCTTCCTCCCCTTCCTTTACTCCCTCTTTGCCCGCGCACTCAAAAGTCCAAGGCTGCGGGAGCAGCGCAGCGCGGAGCCCCCGCGACGCGCGCAGGTCACCCCGGAGGGGTCCCAGCGACGCGCGCGGGTCGTCCACTGCGCGGAGCGAAGAGAGCTAGCTGGCTGGCTGATAGCGGGCAAGGCTCTTGCCGCTGGGCAGAGCGACGACGGGCGAGCGAGGCGCTGGGCGGAACGCAGCACGGAGCCCCCGCGACGCGCGCAGGTCGCCCCGGAGGAGTCCCAGCGACGCGCGCGGGTCGCCCGCTGCGCGGAGCAAAGAGAGCTAGCTGGCTGGCTGGGACCTGCGGTGGGGCTCCATATGGGGCCACGTAACGCTGTACTGGGCAAAGGAGACGCATGTGGACTGCGCCACGGGGACCTTCGGTGGAGCTCCCTATGGGGCCACGAAACGTGTGAGGGATGTGCCGGAATGGGTGTGCGGGACGCATGCGGGCACACCCACTGAGACCTTCGGTGGAGCTCCCTATGGGGCCACGAAACGTGTGAGGGGTGGGACGACATGTGTGTGCGGGACGCATGCGGGCACACCCACTGGGACCTTCGGTGGAGCCCCCTATGGGGCCACGAAACGTGTGAGGGATGTGCCGAAATGGGTGTGCGGGACGCATGCGGGCACACCCACTGGGACCTTCGGTGGAGCTCCCTATGGGGCCACGAAACGTGTGAGGGGTGTGCCGAAATGGGTGTGCGGGACGCATGCGGGCACACCCACTGGGACCTTCGGTGGAGCTCCCTATGGGGCCACGAAACGTGTGAGGGGTGTGCCGAAATGGGTGTGCGGGACGCATGCGGGCACACCCACTGGGACCTTCGGTGGAGCTCCCTATGGGGCCACGAAACGTGTGAGGGGTGTGCCGAAATGGGTGTGCGGGACGCATGCGGGCACACCCACTGGGACCTTCGGTGGAGTCCCTATGGGGCCACGAAAGTGTGAAGGGTGTGCCAAAATGGGTGTGCGGGACGCATGCGGGCACACCCACTGGGACCTTCGGTGGAGCTCCCTATGGGGCCACGAAACGTGTGAGGGGTGTGCCGAAATGGGTGTGCGGGACGCATGCGGGCACACCCACTGGGACCTTCGGTGGAGCCCCCTATGGGGCCACGAAACGTGTGAGGGGTGTGCCGAAATGGGTGTGCGGGACGCATGCGGGCACACCCACTGGGACCTTCGGTGGAGCTCCCTATGGGGCCACGAAACGTGTGAGGGGTGTGCCGAAATGGTGTGCGGGACGCATGCGGGCACACCCACTGGGACCTTCGGTGGAGCCCCCTATGGGGCCACGAAACGTGTGAGGGGTGTGCCGAAATGGGTGTGCGGGACGCATGCGGGCACACCCACTGGGACCTTCGGTGGAGCTCCCCCACGGGGCCACGAAGCGTGTGAGGGGTGTGCCGAAATGGGTGTGCGGGACGCATGCGGGCACACGCCTTCGGTGGAGCTCCCTACCTGTCGGTGGAGCTCCCTGAGGGGGTCACGAAACGTGTGAGGGGTGTGCCGACATGGGTGGTGATAATGATGATGACGACAGATGATGATGACGATGACGATGATGGGGATGATGACGATGATGATGAAGATGGGAGGAGGGAGGGGGCAGCGGGAAGGAAGGAAGGAACGCGGGGCGACGTCTCTTCAAAACGAGGACCCAACACCACAGGATGGTTGGGAAAAAAAACGGCGGTGCCCCCGGGCACCCAGCGGCGGCAAGCGAAGAGGAAGCTTGGCGAGAGTCAGTACGCAAGAGGGGGGAGGAAGGAGGGGGAGGGACATGAGGGCAGTTCTACGTGCTCAGGCGCGCGCCCTGGGCCTGGTTGCCCTCACAGACTTTGCCGGTTGCGCTGTTCAATGCTCCGCTTCTGCATGTTGCGTCGGTGGTGGTGGGGCGGTGGTGGGAGCCTCAAAGTGCTATGGCATGACAACTGCTGCATGCTTCACTGCTGATGCTACCTGCTCCTCCCTCCACGGCGGTCTTCGGCTAAGTGTGAATCACCGGGCCCCCTGCTCACACAAAAAGGCCCTATCATTTCACACTTTTTGCCTCGCTCGACCCTGGAGGTGCTTGGCCGCAGCACGGGAGCAGTGCGGCGGCAGGGGCTTGCGGCACTACGCTTTGGGGCGCAGGGGTTCTGCAGGACCTCCTAAAGGAGGGGCGGTGGTGCGAACGGCAACCACCACTGAGCAGCCCATCACGAGGCTACCCCCTGCCCCCATCCGTCGCCCCCAATTCCGACTTCCAGTCGCCGGAAGCCCCTGTGCCGCTGTACCTCTGGTCGCGCCTGCAGAACCGCGCGCCTTCCAAGGTCGGCGGCCTGCTGCACCAGCGATTCTGCTGCATTGCGGGACCAGGCGCCCATTTCTGCAGCAGCTGTCTCAATGTACACGCGCGCTGTCCGCGCGTGCTGCCAACGCCCCACCTCCATGACTCGGTCGAGGGATCCCGACAGCAACCACAACCATGTAGCACCACCTCTCCGGAGCCCGTAGGGCGTAACTGTGTCCCCACTGATGCCGAAGAACTGCGCCAGCCATTTGTACTCGTGCGCGAAATGGCTTGGTGGTTTGGTGTAGAGAGGCTGGGTGTGAGACCGGCCTGCAGATGCCGCCTGCAGGGCTTTGATGGCGACTGCGTCGTGGATGATGACGTGCTCGACGTTGCCGCCTTTTCTTTTGGCTGTTTTGGTGTCGTACAGCATAATTAGAACCTTGCGGCCATCTGGGCTGAAGTGAAGTTGTCCTGCTTTGAGTCCCACTATTTCGGCTGTTCGCAACAAGCCAAGGAATCCTGCAAGGAGGAGCGCGGCAAGGTCGAGTCGGTCATACGACATGGCTGCGCCAACCATTGCTCCCAGGATGGCCCGGGGGAGCGGGAAAGCTCGCTTACGGTGTAGGACCGACCCCCAATTGTGCAGATATTGCCGCGCTGTTGGTATGGCCGCGCGGGCCCCCGGGTAGAAGCGTGACAGCCCGCATATGGTGTCGCTGGCGTAACCGTGCGAATCACCTTCCTGCCACATGTGGTTTATGTACTCAGCGAGAGTAGAATCCAATTCAAACAACGATTGCGGAATGCGTATATTGTATGTCCGAAGGTAATAGAAAAATGATATCAGTGCTTTCGTGTATCGCTCTCTTGTCTTTGCTGTGATGCCTACTTCCCTCAGGTGTAGTTTTACCCCTGGTCGGGGCTTCTGGCGGCTAGCCTTCCCCATCGCCTGCGTGAAGGCGGCTCGCGGCGTCCGCGAACTGCCATTCTGATATGGTCCAGACACCGAAGGAGTAGGCATCCATTGCGAGTTCCAACGCCATGAGTTTCCGCCGCGGTCTGTTGAGGCGCCGGCTGGAACTGCGGCCTTTTGCGACTACAGCCGCGGCCACTTGGCTGTCAAAGACGTTGATGAATCGCAACGAGTGGTAACAACGAGAGCGAGACTTCTTTCGGACATAGTTTAAATACGCAATTAATTCCAACACGTTGATATGTTGTTTCGCTTTCCACCGGTACGACATGACAACGCGCCATTTCCAGGCGAATGCCGGGTAGGGCACAGTTTGCCGCAAATCGGCAACTTCGCTGGTGGACATCCACACACGAGCGCCTTTAGTGTCCGCCCACGAAAGCATGGACCGGAGGTGGGCTTGCTCCCCTCCAGGGACCATGCGTTGCAGGAGTCGCACGATCTCCTGGGCCGCTGGCGCTAAAGCGCCCTGGGTGCCTCCCCGGCGGGCGCGCGCCAGCTGGGTTTCGACCCACGCTGGCTGGTCCGAGGGCGCTGCTGGCACGCCTTGTTGCCCGAGCTCGCGCAGTGCTCGGGCAACGGCGCGGGAGCATGCTGCACAGAACTGTTCCTGCGTGCGCGCAGAGGCGCCTCGCTGGGCGACCGTCTCTTCTGCCGAGAACGTTTGTTCAAGCAGGCGGCAGTTGTGTAGCAAACACAGATCCGTGTCGCCCGCGGCGGGCGCGACGCCCGTCACGGTGACCCTGGTGCACAATACACCCTTGTAGCGGAGGAGGGACTGCACCCCTTCGCTCTGCCACAGCGGGCCATCCCAAGGGTGTTGCACGACAGCGAAGCCCCAGTGCAGCACACGCCACAATAGCCTTTGGACTGCCAGCTGTCCGTGTGCGTCGGCGTCCACCACACTTCGGCCGCCTAGCCCTGCCGCGTGCCGGTGGCGCGGGCCGGCGGCGTGTGCCAGGCGGCGCGCGCCCGCGTACGAGCCCCCAGGCACTGTCCAGTGCTCCCACGCCGTGAACTCATCATCGGCCTCCAGGCGCACATGCTTTTGGCCGGACTCTGACAGCACTTGGGAGCCTGGCGGGCGGGATGGGTCAAGGGGAAGGCACACTTCGACCCCTGCGCGAGCAACGGCCCAAGACAGGCGGGCCTCTGGGCCTGACCCGCTTTCAAAAAAGCCGGGCAAACGCACGCCTGCGAGCGAACATCCTTGACGCCGATGCTGCAGCAGGCAGTCCACGCAGCACGTCACGGCACCGCACTGGGCGGGGCAGACGGCCCCGCCTGCCCCGCGCGCGTCGGGGCGGACCTGGACCGCACACGCTGCGCACGTCTGCGGCCGCGCCGGGGCGAAGGCCGAGTCCTCAGCCAGTTTGGCAAAATGTGCCTCCAGGCGCGCTCCCCGTTGTGGGTCCACAGCGTGCGTGAATTGAGCTGCTTCCGCGGCCCCGCCGCCGTCCTCGGAGGCGCCTGTGCACGAAATGGTGCGCTTAACAGGCGCCCGGAGATTCGTGTGCGCGAGAGGGAGCAGACAAGCGAAGGCGACCATTTCGTCTATTACCGCTGCGTCTCCTGGCGCAGGCGCGTCCAGGGCGGTCTGGATAGCGGGGAAGATTTGCTCGAGGACAGCGAAGAGGGGCCGGCGGAAGCCAGCGGCGAAACATGCCTGACCCGCCCAATGCTGGAGGGCGCCGGCCTGCCATTGCTGCTCCGTTGCCAGCACCGCGGTTTTGACCACCAGGGCGTTGGCCTTCTCTGGCGCCAACTTCAACCACCCCTTGTCTCCCAGAAGCAGGCCCCCCAGGATGCCTGCGCGCAACTGCGCCACTAGGGATTTGGCCGGGTTCAGGGGGATTCCGTGTTTGGCGCACGCAGCGACGAAATGCTGATGCTCCATGGACTCCACGATTTGCAACTTGCACAGGCGAGATTGCGCTTTCCGAACAAAGTCGAATCCGTCGAGGCACACGATGCTGACGTCACCGTCTGGGAACGCTCTGTCCCGCCGTAGTTCAGTGCGGGGGTCGGCGCCAACGATGTCGAAGACGAGCGTGCGGATGACTCGTTGCATGATGGAAACCGCAATCTTTGAACCCATGGCTACACTACGAATGCCGACCCAAGCCATACGGTTGGGGTCGTCACCGAAAGCCGCGGCATATACTTGCTTAGAGTACGTACAATATCCTAGCCATTCGTCCGGGAGGCGGAAGATATTGAAGCATCCTTTTTGGTCCTCGGCATCGTCCCAGAGCTCCTCGCCGTCTTCGAGAATGCACGCATTGAGCATAGTGGCCGTGGGCAGGGTGTGGTCGTCCCCCCGCAGCTTGCGCATGTAGGAGTTAATCGGCGTGAAGATCGATATGAAACGCAAGAGGGTGGGGCCAGGAACTGGCCCTTTGGGGTGCTTGTCAATCCCCATTGCGCCGTTGACGACTGGCCGGCCTGCGGAATCTCGGAAAACGAGCTCGTCCGGGACTTCTGCGAAGATGCCTCGGGCAGCCCCTTCTTTGACAATCTTGTACCATTCTGTGTCGGACGCCCAAACGCGCGACCTCGGGGGTTCCTCCGGCCATTGCTCCGGAAGGAGCAGGCACGATCTGGGGTCACGCACGTCGTCCAGCAGCTCTCCATCGAGGAACGACACCACGGGGACAGATGCAGCCTCGCCGCGCTCCGGCCAAGCAGGGAAAACTTTTTCGGCGACGAGCTCCCTCCGGACCGCCACGGCTTCTCCCGCGTAGTCCGTCTGGCGGGTGAAGAGGTCATGCTTGATGGCCGTTATGGACGGCAAGGGGCTTTCGCGGGACAAGAAATCCACTGCAGCTTCCCACAAGTGCTGGACGGAATGTCTTTGGGTGCTGGACAAATGGCCGGCACTGGCGCCAGGCTGGTCGTCGGGGCCCTCTGGGGCCCCGGCCCACGCGCCCGTTCCGAAGAAGTTGAGGGACGTGACCATGCACCATACTGCCGCACGGCAGCGCGATGCGAACTTCGCGGCGTGTCCTGCTGCTACAGACAGGATCTCTGCGTGCTGCCGTGCAGCTGTGGCCGGAATCGGCAGAAGATCGCCGCGGGGCTGGGTGCCCGAGGGCTGCGTGCCCGAGGGATGCTTGGGCTGCGTGCCCGACGATTGGTGGTCTAGAGGCTGAGTGCCCGAAGGAGGGTCGAGCGAGGCGACTCGTCCGAGCTTTGTTGGTAGGTACGGCATTGAATCTTCAAACAGTTCCCACACTTCACTGTTGCCGTCGAGATGGTGGAGCTCGTCCAGCAGCGTGCTCTGCCACGCAGACAACGGCGCGCCACTGCGCGCCGAGCAGGCGGTGGCGACGGCGGTTCGCACGGCCTTTTTGGCTTGGCTTTGACCGCGTCGAAGCAAAGGGGAAGGGGGAGGATCGGGTCGGGCGAAAAGGGGGGCGATAGCAAAGGGGGGGTTTGAGAATCAGCTCACGGAGCTGATTTTCCAGGCGCCTCCCGGCGCCGGGAGGCGCCCATGTATCGAGGAACGGGGCCCCCCGGCGGGGCCGAAACCAGCTGCATGCAGCAGATTACGTACCCCCCCCTTTCCCACCCACCCCCTTTCGCCCGGCCCGAGAGGAGAGAGACGGGGAGGAGGGGCAGAGTGGAGGGAGGGGGCAGTGCGCTCGACAGTAACGCCTTCAGCGCTTGTCTGCATTCCGGTTCCTTTGCATGCCGGGGCATCAGCTTGGCCCGGGGGGCCCTTGGCACGCCTTCGCCGTGGCACGGCCCAACACCCGGAATCGACGTCCAGGGCGGGCCGGGGCGGGGCCAGCGCGTGGCTCGCTACCGCCACTTCCCCTTCGCTTTGGAGCTCCCCTTCGCTGAGGCCTTGCCGGAGTGCGCGGGGCCTTTCCCCTGAAAAGGGTTGCCCTTGCCAGCGTTCTGGCTCTCCTCCAGGCTGACCTCTCTGTGGCCGCTCCTTTGGCTGCCTTTGCCCTGCCCCCCTTGGGGCCGAAGCGCCAGCTGCTGCTGCGCCTTCGTCTCGCTGCGCATCATGTACTTCTCCTTCCTGCTGACGAGCGTGGCCGAGTCGTCCTTGACGAGTTCGAGGAAGCACGCGCGCTCCCACGACTGGCCCACCACCGACTGCTCGACGGCTTTCAGGTGCTGGACTATGAAATCCATTGCCTTGTCTGCTTTGTTCTGGACGAGGAGATCCAGGAGCTTGCACATGAGGGCCATGTCGTTGCGGTTGCGCTTGGACAGGTTGTACTTCACCTCGAGCACCCTGAGAAAGTAGGCCGACGCCGCTGCCGGAGGCTCCTTCTTGTGGTCGTCGCTGTCGCTGTTGGCCTCTCCCCCAGGAGTCACCCTCTGCGCCATGGTCCACATGGCGCTCCTGGACAGTCTCCCCGGGTGCTTGCGCGCGAAGCGCATAAGACGTTCCTGCGTGGACTTCTGTCGAACGCCTTCTGAGGTCGAGGCCACGTGGAAACCCATCTCGCACGAGTCGCTGCAGCTTGACTCGCTCCTGGGTTTACGCCGGCGGGGGCTGCGCGACCCCCGCGGGGCCCGCCTGCGGCGCGACCTGCTGCGGGGCGACGGGCCGCGGGGCTCCCTGTCCCGGTCGCCCGGCGAACCCCGTCGGCCCGAGGGGGCCGCGTCGGCGTCCTCCCGGGCTCGCGGTCGCCCGTCCCACGGGGCGGGGGCCGCCTCACGGCGGCCCTGCGGCGCTCCGCCAGCGTCGTCGCGCTCGGCCGGCGAGCGCCCCCCCCGCGCCGCGGGGGCCGCGTCGCGGCGGCCCCGCGGCCCCCCGCCAGCGTCGTCCTCGGCCTGCCTGCGCCCGCCCCGGGGCGCGGCGACCGCCTCACGGCGGCCGCGTGAACGGCTCGGGGGGCGCCGGTCGGCCCTCTGCCCCACCCGTTCCCCCCTGCCGCGGTCGCGGCCCTCGCCGGCCTCCAGCCGCGAGCGCAAGTCAGAGAGGCCCTCTCTGACGCTGCCGTGTCGGCGGTCGTCGTAGTCCCCCCTGGCCCACAGGGCGCCGTCCGGAGCTCCAGCGCCGCCCGCGCGCACAGAGCCAGGACCAGCCGCGTCGCCGTCGGGGCGCGTTGCCGGGGAGCCGGGGCGGGGCCGCACGGCCCCGGGCCCCTCCAGGGAGCCACTGATCCTTTCAAGGATCTTCTTTTTCAGGCTTGGCTTAGAAGCCCACCCGATTTTATATTCTTTTATGTCGTTCTGGCCGAGTGGCCGCCACGACTGGATGTGTATCTTATCCTGGTTCTGGTGACGTTTCTGGCACGCGTCCCCACTGAGGCCGCACACGTGGTAGATCTCTTCTTGAGACCTTTTGGACAGCATCCACCATGCGTAGTAGTCATCCTCGGCGGCAAGGAACTTCCCCCTGACGTTAACGCCCCCTGTCGGAGCGCAGTCGGCCCAAATGACCTCCAGGATGTATGCCCCTTGCGCCTCACCCTTGTCGTCGTAGGCGGCCGCCTCCAGCAGCCCGCCTCTCATAACTTCCTCCAGGAGCTCCCCGTCCGCTAGGGTCCCTGCCTGGATCCATGGCCCGGCCATGCGGCCGGGAGAGACCGTTGCACCAACTCTCAATTCAGTAATCGACACGACAATTCAAAACTCAATTACCTCATGAGCCTCAAAGTGCTATGGCATGACAACTGCTGCATGCTTCACTGCTGATGCTACCTGCTCCTCCCTCCACGGCGGTCTTCGGCTAAGTGTGAATCACTGGGCCCCCTGCTCACACAAAAAGGCCCTATCATTGTGCTGTATGGAAGATGGAGCGGGAGGTGGGTGGGAAGGAGAGGGTGTTCTGGGAAAACAAGAACCCCACTCAGGATGTGGGGAACAAGACAAGCAATGCCCCATGCCGCGGTATGTCATGAACGCTACCGAATATAATACGGCCCCCGTGAAAATACCACCAACATCTGTCCGACCATGGCCTCCCGCGCATGCCCAGATATCGCGTCTATTGCCACCTAGTGAGGCTTATCGCCGACGCTGCCGATCTTGCACCTTAGCGCTCGCATGTCGGACAACGCGAAGGCTGGGCGCAAGGGACGGGGATGCTGCTAGTCTGGCCCTGCGCGGCCCTGGGGCAGCCTTGCGCCCGCGGTCGGGCGCGCCGCCCGCGCGATTAACATCGGTGGGCTAACCGCCACGGCTGCGCCAAATCTTCACCGAGGCAACCCCTTCTGCCACGACGCCGGGTTCTACGTCCCGCGTGGAGAGCAGCCATTGCCCCCCAGATCGCAACGACAGCGGGTCGTGCCGGAATGCCGCCGCCACCGTGGTCACTCGCAGTCGCCGGTTCACCAGGGAGCCATGGGTCGCATGGTCCGGCGGGGGCGCCAGCCCGTGTCACATCCATGCCCTGCGCAAGCTAGGAAGGGCACCCCTCCCAGGCGCCGATGCCAACGCTGCCCAACGGGGCTGGACCTCCGAATTTCGATGATGACGCGCTCGACCACGCATTTAATCCCAGCATTACCATCGAACACCCATGGGAGTCCCCGCTTCTCGATCCCAAGACAGGACCGTCTTGGGCGGTGGGCTCGCGCTACTCTGTCAAAAAACGCACTCCCACAGAACCTGTGCGCCATCACCCCATTCGGCCTGCTCCAATCAACCGTCCCAGTCGACAATTCGGAGTCTCCCCGCCAAGGCGGCCACGCGTCGCGATGGGATGACCATGATCATGAGTAACTACCAAGCAATCGGGACCGAACCCACCCTGTCCCCCGACGGCGGTCAGAGTTGGCTGCATCATATGTCACGGTATTCCTGTATTGTAATGCTTTCGGCCGGTGCAAAGTTTTACGCTTTCGTCGCGCAGCGATGCAGCGAATGTTGCGTCTTGTTGCACGTCTGGCAGCTGCGTGCCCAATTATGAGCGATCAGCGCGCCTCACGCATAGTTGTGATGAAATCGGTTCTGTGGAATGTCTGCAGCGCCGCGCGTGTCGCGCCAAAGGTCGGGGCTGACGGTGAAGGCACGTCTCACGCTAGGTTCAAAAGGGTGCGCGCTGCAATCTTGACATGACTGACATTACCGGCCGTCCAAATGCAAGACCCGTCTTCTTTCAGGGCGCAGTTCCCGGCATTCGCAGAAAAAAACGCCACGACGAGCCCCGCGCTGACTCGCATACTTATTCTTTCGAAAAGGCAGACCCTTTCAGAACGCAGCGCGCATGCAACACACGCCAGCACATCGAACCCGAATGCGAAATCTGCCGCAAAAACCTTCGGTGCACCCCTTTGGGAGGCCACGAACGAACCGTGTGAAGACTGTACTGACATGGCCCGGGCGGCGGCGCGCGGCCTGCGCTTCAATGGCCGTCGGTGGAGCGCCCTATGATGGTACGAGCCGCATGAAGAAAGGACTGAAGTAGTCTCGGCGGCGGCAAGCGGCTTGTGCTTCAAAAACTTTGGTGGCGTTCCCTATGAGACCACATGCCGTGTCAGGGCGTGCTGACACGGCCCAGAAAACGCAAAACTGCCTGCGCTGCATGGGCCTCCGGCGGGGTTCCGTATGGGACCACGAATTGCAATCGCTAAAACATGACATGGCCTGGGCAGCGGCGTGCGGCCTGCGATGGAACGACAAACTTCGGTCGAGCTTCCTGTGGGGCAACGAACAGTGTGAGGGGGCGCTGGAGTGGATTGGGCGGCGGCAAGCGGCCTGCGCGACAAAAGCCATCTGCGTTGCATCCTGTGGAGCCACGAGCCGCATGATAACGTGCTGCTATGCTCTCGGCGACGGCGTGCGGCGCGTGCAACGGCAGCCTTCCGCGTCAACCTCAATGAGGCCACGATGCGCGCGATGCTTGCGTTGAACATGTACGGTCGGAAGCGAACGGCGTGCGCAGTAAAAACATGTTCTGCCGAATTTCCCATGGTGCCACGAAACGTGCGAATACATGCCTCAAGCGGTCTGGGCGGTCGCACGCGGCCTCTGCCAAGAAAACCTTTCGGCGGGGTTCCCTTCGGGGCCAGAACTTAAGTGGACTAGGCGGCGGCAGGCGGCCTATGTTGCAAGGGCCCTCGGTGGAACCTCGAATGCGGCCACTAATTCTGTGAGGGGCGCGCTTAAATTGTCTGGGCGGCGGCAAGCGGCCCGTGCTGCAAAAGCCTTCGGCGTGACATCCTATGGGGCCACGAACCGAACGAAGGGTGTGCTGACGTGGTTTGGGCGGCGGCGCGCATCCTTTGCTGCGAGAATCTTCGGCGTCACCTTCTTATGGGGCCGCGAACCGCGTGGGGTGCGTGCTGAATTGGCATCGGGCAGCGGAAAGCGGCCTGTGCTACAGAGGCCTTCGGCGGGGCCCAATGGGGCCACGAATCGTTCGGACGGCGCGCGGAAACTGCACTGGCGGAGACAAAGCGAATGACCACCATGTATATATGAAGAGGAGCCGAAGCGGCTTGGAGTGGGAGGCGGTGGTAGAGGGGGGGAAACAGGAGAGGAGGCGTTCAGCGCTGGGGATGCACAACGAGGACCCAACAGACAGGAGGATTAGGACAAAACGACGACCTCCAAGACCTCCATCACACTACTATTCCGATGGCTCAAATGCCTCCGCGTCGCCTCCAAGACAGGCGAAGGACGGCTCGAAGACAAACCGAGTCCGCGGCAACGCAATCCCAAGACTTCCATTGATCCCCCATGGGGCACCAGGGAGTCGCCAAGATGCCCACCCGAGAGAAAAAACACGAACGAAATCCGGATACGGCACAGAAGCAATACATCAAGACAGCTCCAGGACGGCCCACTCTAGGCCCCGCTCAGGCGCCATCAGCTCATTTTCGCACACCTAGTGGCATAATCTGGAGGCAGCATCGGTTGAATCCCCCGCCCATGCCCCCAACGACACGACAACTCTGGGACCCAGACAGCGCTTTGGATCCCCAGTCGCAACGGATTCGAGGGCCCCGGGGGGGCCATGCCGAGCCCGCGCTAAGCCCCTCCGGGCATGTCAAAAACTACTGCCGAGGGGAGTCCGGGCCCACCGCCGCGGGAGCGCCCATGGGGGCCGCGGTGGGTTCGGACTCCCCTCCGCAGTCCTCCCAGACGTGTAAAAAACGATGCCGAGGGGAGTCCGGACCCACCGCGGGGGGGGGGGTCCGGACCCACCGCGGGCCCATGGGAGCCCTCGCGGAGCCCCCCCATGGGCTTCCCCGCAAAGCCCCCTGCACCCCCCCCTGCCCTGCCCGCCGCCCCTGTCTCTGCCCCTCGCCCCCCCTCGTTTCTGCAACTACGCCCCCCTCGTCGATCCTGCATCCAAGCTGTGACAGCTCCGAACCTCGCCAAAATATAATGTAACTGGGATGTACTGCTCGCCCACATGCTAAAAAAAAAAAAACATGCTCTGAGTGCCCCTCATCGGAGGCGCCCCTCGCCCGCGTCATCGTTCAAATAGTGACCCCGCCTTCGATCGCCCCCATCATGCTGGTCCGTCTTTCGGATGTTCCCCTTCTGCCCCTCCAAAACAGAGCGAACCTGACGAAAGAGGCAGCGCTCTCTGAACGCAGCGTGAAAATAGGCAAGACCACCCGACACGCGCGAACACACTGAGTCCGCATGCGAAATCTACCAGAAGGGCTTCCAGTGGAGCTCCCCATGAAGCCACCGAGCGCGTGACAACTGTGCTTAAGTGGTCTGGGCGGCGGCAAATAACCTGCGCCGCGAAACCCTTTCGGTGGAACTCCCAATGGGCCCACGACTCGCGCGAGGCAGCGCTGAATTGGTTTGGGGCGGCGGCTTGCGGCCTGTGCTCCACGTTTGGCAACTAAACACGTTGGCCGCGTGCTAAAATGGTCTGAGCGGCGCAATGCGGCATGTGCGCAAACGCCTTCGGCAGGGTTTCCAGAGGGGCCACGAACGGTGAGGGGCGCGTGCTAAATGGTTTGGGTGGCGGCGTGCGGTTTGTGCCTGACGACCCTTCAGTAGAGTTTCCTCATGCGGCCGCGGATCGCGCGAGGACTGTTGAGATGGCCCGGGCGGCGACGTGCGGCCTGTGTCACCAGCGTGTTCGGCGGAACCCCTCATATTGCCGCGAAACGCATGGATGGTTTTCTAGAAGGTCTGAGCGGCAGCATGCGCCCAGTGCTACAAACGCCTTCGATGGGGTTACGTATGATGGGGCGACGAACGGTTCGATGGGCGTGCTGCAACGGTCTGCGCGGTGGCATGCGCCCTGGCATTTGGCACAGCTTCGCGGGAGTCCGCGAACCGTACATTGAATGAACTAAAACGGTCTGGGCGGTGGCAAACGGCCTATCCCACAAAGCATCCGGCGGCGTTCCCTATGGGGCTGCGAATGTCGTGGCGGGCGCGTTGATCTGGCCAGACGCGGCTCGCGGCCTGCGCCGCAAGGGCCTTCGATGGAACTCCAAAAATATGGAGTCGCGAACCGCGAAAGAAGCGGCCCTCAAAGAGTCTGGGCGGCGGCGTGCGGCCTGGGCTTTACGGGATCTCGGTTGAACTCCTTATGTGGCAACGAACCTTGTGAACATGGTTCTGGAATGGTCGGCGAGGCGGCGCGCGACCACGACGTGTCGGTCGGTAGGGATGCGCATGGGGCCATAACCTGCGATAGACATGTGGCGGCATCTGCATGCGATTTGCGCCGCAGGGATTTCCAATGGAAAGCAGCATAGGGACAACGAACAGCGCACGGCGCGAAGGGCGCGATTGCCTCGGCGCGGCAACAGACCGAAAGCCCACCGCGCAAGAGAGAAGGAGATGGATGATGAGGAAACGAAGCGGGGGGGAATAATATCAGGAAGAGGAAGATGAGGAGAGGGGGGAGAGTAGAGGAGATAGGATGAGGCGCGGAGCGCCGCGAATTCAAAGCGAGGATCTAAAATGCGGGAGGGCAGGGAACAGCAGCAAAAAGACACCTAAGGCCTCCCGCGACAAGCGCGCGCCGCGCGCGCGCCGGGCAAACCAGCGGGACGCCAGGCGCGCGAGGCACAGTGGTCACGCTGGGCAGTGCGCGCGCAAAACGAAAATCACAACAATACAAACCGCGCCAAACAAATAGCGGGATCACCCACCAACGCGCCCGCGCGATGCTGGCACCGCCCCGCGCTGCAAGGAGTCCCCGACCAGCGCGAGCCATCGCGAGGCCTCCTAAGGTACATCGCGCAAAATGTTCATGGGCAGTGGTGTTTGTTCGGAACGGGGCCAGGCCCTGGAAGGCGGGCGCGGACCTGCAATTCCTTGTCTGGCAACGCCAGCAATGAGAGCCGCCGAGCTCGCGCGCGCTATGACCATCGACGGAAGCACCGGCCTCAAGCCCTGCGAACGCGCCGGCATACGTCGGTTCATCTCGCTTCTGCCCGCGCCCAACAAGGAACTCAACGCGCGCCGTCCAGGGGCCGCCGCGGACCGCGGCCCTCGACGCTCTCCAGAGGCGCGGTGGGTTCGGTCCCGATTGGCTGGTCTGTTGTGCTCATGTCTTATCCTCAATACATCGTTCGTTCCCATATTCTCTTCAGACGCTTGCACTTCCCAGAGTTGATTGCGCCTTACAAGCCTAGCCAGGTTGGCCTTATTTGCGCCTCCGCTGCCCGTGCGTCAGCTTCTGCTGGCGCGACCTCTTCCATGTCCCCGCAGAGTCGGGCATCCCCGTCGAAACGTCATATGATTGATCAGCGGCGTCGGGTTGCCCCATCGCAGGATCGGCAGACGGGCGCCCTGGAGAAGTAAGCGCACCACGGACGCGCCGGCAATGAGGACGAACAGTCACACGACCTTCGCAGCCGGATCGGCGGCATCGGTTCGGGCATTCCCAAAACGCGCAGGGCGGAGCAGCGTCGGCCAATTTCTCGGGGGCGGCCAGAGATGGAGAGCACCGCCAGTCCACGCTGAACCGCATGTCCATGCGCCGAGACTCGTTCGGGAGCAGATGGCCACCCGACGGCGCGTTCTGGCCATGGATCATTGGTGGGGCGGTTTCTAAGCCATGCGGCTGGGCAGGATGTGGGGCCTTCTGGCCAAGTTGGGAAAATTCCGCGTGGCCATCAGGCGAAGCGAGGGGGGCGCCCTCACCCTCGCCCCCAAGATAAACCTGAACCTGCGCGCGTGGATCAGGCACCGAGGAGAGAGCACGGGTGACGCATCTTCAAGTAGGGAGGGGCCCATTCGGCACTCCATATGCGGTTCGCCAAGGCTGACGCGCGCAAAAGTATTTGCGAGCGCATCTGGTCCGATCGTATCTCCGTCCGACCAAAACGCATCTCCCACTGCGCCTTGGGCCCCTGTGTCCATTGCGGCACGACGAACAAAATCCTGCTTCGACCAGACAATCTCGCTCTTCTACGGCAGCAGCGGCACTGGAAACGGACTCCCGACGGCGGCGCCCACCACCCGCCTCGAGTCGGTCCTTCCGTAGCTCGCCGGAGCCCGAAGCGGTCGCGTCGCAGTTGCATGAATGAGCGTCCGAGGACTCACGGGGGTCATCGGTGCGCGTTGATCCAGGAACGGGGCGGTCCTTGTTGCGTCGATCGTGGACTCCACTAATTCGAAGCTCGCCCTTTAGCTGCCTCCACCACTGCAAATGCAGCGCGGGCGTGCACGCGGCGGGTCTTGTTCGTCATTCTCGGTCGCGCATCGCATCTTTCGTCTGTTCTAGAACCGTGCCCAGCTGGGCAGCAGAATGTTCGCAGGCACCGCAGATGCGCCCACCGACGCAACGAAACGCGCCTTACACGAACGTGGCGGTCGCCCTTCATGCCGAGCTTGGCCAGCTCAGCGGCGCGACGCAGGCGCATCGCCACTTCGAAAACTCCGCCTGGGGGACTCATGCCCACATCGAGAAATAATCAACTTGAGCACCGACGGCGCGAGCGCCGAAAGCCCTTTCAGCGTCGGGCCCCCCTGTCGCGTTGACCTTCTCCGCGTCGAATTCCCTCGCCGCGCCGGCCCGTCCGGACGCGCCCCCCCCCCCCCCCGCCGCCCCCCCCCCCTCGCGGGCGACCTGGCGCCCCCCGCGCGCTGGGCGGGGAACGCCGCTCAGGCGCGGCCTGCGGCAGCCGTGGCGCCGCAGACGCTACGGCGGCCTGGCCATCGGCTGTTTTTGCGATACCTAGGACTGCCCGCGTGATCGCCCCCAGGGCCGTTGCCCCTCGCGGGGCCATGGAAAAGCGTTCGGCTTCTCCCCGCTGGGCCCGGCGGGGCGCGACCTCGCCGATCTCCCGTCCAATGGGCAGCGCGCGAGCGCCCCCATGGGGGGGCGGCCCCGCCCGGGGCTCTGCCCCCCTGAACTGTCCTTTCCCATCTCGCGCATCCCGTTCGGAGTGCCGGAGGGAGACCGAGATTCATCGCGCATGCAATCGCGGCTGTCAAGCCACCCCTAAACTGATGGGAGCCTCGCCGAGACACTGGCTACGTCGCAAGAACACCTGAGTTCGCGTCGCGCGCGAAGGCGCAGTTCTCTCCTCGGGCGCAGGCGCCTGCCCCCGACAGCCAGGTCTGTTCAATTTGCCGTTTCTGGCCCGCGCATCGCAGCAACAACTAGGGCCCGCATTGGCGTCAAATTGCGCCGCCGCAAACGCGCGCCCGCCGCCTTGCATTCGGGGGGGGGGGGGCGGCGGGCCCTGGAACAGCCTCCGCTCTGGGCTGAGCACCTACTTCGCTAGACCCAGTCACCGCAAATACACATGCTTGCGGCCGCGGTGCTTGTCCCTCTGCGACGGTTGACCACCCCCCTTCCAAGAGGGGGGGTGGGCCCTGCGCGCAAGGTGCTTTGGCATCTCTCATAGAGCCACTGGTGCATCTGACTCCTGTCGCCCCGCTCCATCCGCTGACAAGTGCCGCGCCGGCCCCCGCATCTCGACGGCGTTCAGTTAGCGGCCGACAAAATGCTTCGTGGACGCTACGGCCAGGGGCGACTTCATTCCAAGGATGGCGTCGCCTCTGTCGCCAAGAAACTGGCCGCGCCTTGTCGTCGGCCAAATTGGCGCCGACCAGGCAGGGGCCCATCGGCTTCGACAAGCAGATGCCCATCGATGACCATGAAGGAGCATTTGCCGCCCGATTAACATTGCAACGTCGGGCCTTCGCATCCTGCGCGCGGGCGTTCGCCCTGCAAAGTTGCCGCGCCAGGGGGTGTCTGTCGACCAGGGCTGACGCGAGGCCGACGTCGGGCGCATCGGGGCCTCGCCGCTGGCGAGCTGCCCACGGGCGGCGCCCGCGCCGACGATGACGCAGAGCCACCTGACTGATGCCTCAGGCCTTCCCGGCGCTGAACTCAACGTCTCAAAGGCGCCCTGCCTCCACTCCCGGAAGTAAGGGGCGGCGGGCAGAGACCTGGAATTGAGGTGCGATGCCTCCTTGTTCTTCTTCTCTAGACGTTGGCACGTCGACGAACTCTTCCGCTGCAGACTGGCGCTCGCCGGATGAGCCCGCGCCCGCGCTGACTCTTTCGACCCCGGGCGGAGGCGGGGCATCTGGAGCGGAGCGCCGAGCTCCTGGGGACTGGGCCCACAATTCCTGCATGACTGGTCTGTCACGCTCCGGTCTGTCTGGCGCACTCGGTGGCTCGCGCGATGGGAGCGTCGGCTTCGGCTGCGGCAGCGGTGAAACAAGCGCCACTCTCCTTTCCTAAAGCCCAATCGTATTCTCAGCGCCGGGTTGTCCTGCCACAGCAGCGCCAGGTTCTGGCGCCGCAAATGCATCAAGTATCCCCACCGCAACGGCCTCAAGTTCCCCCGTCGCAAGCTTGGGCAGGACCTTCAGGGCTGGCGGATGCGCGTCGCCCGCAACTCCCCAGTCGGCCCTGTGACAGACCGCTGGCGGGGGTGGGCGTTCCTCACGCTGCCCATTGAGTGCCCGCCCCACAGGGCTAGCGCGCCGAATTGCTGGGAACGGCCCTCGGGCCACAGTTGCGAGTTGCACTATAATTCCCGGATGGTAATCGCCCGCTGCTCGAGCAAGATTGCCCACCCATATGTTTGCGCGACGAATTCCAACAACAACTGGGTGGCGGACTTCATCGACGCTCGCCGTGTTGAGGACGCTGTGGTCGAGTACATGGCCGCTCGGGTTGGCGCTGAGCCTTTCATGCCTATCAGCCCTATCAGATTGGGATAGGACTTTACTCGGGAGTTCAAGTGGGAGTCTCTTGCATCGAAATCGCACTGCCGTCGGTGGAACACTGTCTGTCAGCGCTATCCATTCTTCCTGGAGAAAGGCGAAGGATTCGATTATCCTTAAAGTAATGGGTGTGATTTCGGTTGTTCCGCGTCGAACCTGTGCCCGCGCAGTGACAGCGTGGTCGAGCTGTGAGTTAACTCGTTGTTGCGGCATTCCAACATGGCAACTATGTTATTTCGAATGTGGCATGTCTTTGTGCAACGTCATATATCGCACTACTCGCTTCCAGGATGTGGTCGGCTCCTTATTCAATAGGTCGTTCATCATCCTACTTAAACTCCACCGCATCAGCAACCGCATTGCCCGACATTCTTCAAGCCGGAAGGTCCACAATCTGGGCATTTTGTGCCTGAGATGCGCTCGCGAACTCGCGAACTCCGTGAAGGTCAACGAAATATGTTGAAGCTCGTGTCTTGTCGTTGTTCGAATAATCGACTCTGCCCGGGCAATGCCTGCTGCTGCAATTCAGCCATCAGCTGGCCAAGGATCTGGTGCATGCCGGCTGTTGACACTGGCCTTGGTCTCTCTACGGCAGCTGCTTTCGACCATCCTCGAAAACCCGCCTGTTGTCTAGACATTTCGTGTTTGACCAATGGCTTTGGTGTTGGATGCACGTGGTCGCATTGGCTACCTGGGCATCGTATCTCTGCTTTGCTACATATGGGTACGGGGCGTTCTTTGCTTTTCTTCCGCGTCAGGCCACCCCGTTGCAATACCGCAATGTTTTCCCGCCGCAATCGCCCTATCATGGGGGCGCGGTGAAATGTGTTGGCCCTTGCCTGCGGCACGGTCATTCAATACGATTTGACCTTGCCCAACCGGCTTTTGTTTCGCAGCTGTTGTTCTCGAGTTCTCCGAGACGAGGGATTCGTCGGAGATGTTGGTTTCTACTTTTGCTTGTAACTCACCAGCGTCGGATATCTTGAATAAGGCACCCCGCACCAATTGCAGCGCTTGCGCTGCTTCGGCTGGTAACCTGGCATTGGGGGTAGAATGACCCCGGGGCCAAACACCTCCTCAATAGAAAAGGCCTTGGCTCGCCTATGGAGGCAACCGAGTTCCGCTCGAGTTCGTTATAGTTTGACCGTTAGCAATAGGCGGGCAGCACGGAGCGAGATGAGGATGGACGACGACGGCGGACGCGCGCGCCTTACCCTTTTTCCCAGAAGGAACGGGGAACCCAGGGAGGGATCCGAGGGACCCACGAAACTCAGCGGGGCTCACCAACATGAAATGTGCGCCAGTGTCAGCCAGAACGCCCTGAACCTTCAAACGCCTAAGGACAATCAGTGCCTGTTGCCTTTTCGGGGCCCTTTTGGGGAGGTTTCCCAGAGGCCTCTTGGAGCGCCCACCAATGTGCGAGCGGCCCACATGAGGCTTTAGAGAATCTCGGGAAGCGGACACATGTGCGTATGTCAGCGTTCCGCGTGAGCCCTTGGGTGGAATTACCATCGAGTGGCCAAGTGGATGAAAAGTCTGCCATTCGAGCGAATGCCAGTGTCGACGCTCCATCTGTCGCCCTAGTTTGGGGGTCCCCCTGGGGTGGCGATGTGTTCGAGGGGTGCGACCCCCCTGGATACTCAAGATGCAAGTCAGCGAAAAACCCGCTTCAGACCACAGGCTAAGCCCCGCATGCGCGAAAGGTGTGTTAGGCACCACGGCTGGAATCACATGCGGAACAAACGGAGGCCGCGCAATGGATACCCGTGCGAAAGGCTGACGAACCTGGCCATACATGGCAAGAGCAATTCGTTGGAAGCGCTCGCAGCCACGAGTATCGAGCTCTTGCCCAAGCTGGCAATGCACATCCAACACATCCCGCTTCCTGGTCGCAATCAACTGTTGCGTCCCTGGTCCTGATGAGTTTCGACCTCTCGCTGGGCTGGAGCTGGTCGAAAGCCTCGCAGATCTCGTTGCCGGCCTGAATGTCCGAGGCGGAACCCAGGCAAAGCAACCGGCTGAGCGCCTCGGGGGCGGCTCGAAGTACCTTCGTATCTCGCCGCCACCGTACACCAACTTCTTCTCCTCCTCCTCATCCTCCTCGTCATCCTGTTTACCTTATCCTCCCGCCATCTCTCTCCCTTTCTCCCTCTCCCACACCCTTGAGGAGGAAGGGCTGATGACGAGGACGACCGAGCAAGAGACCAAGAAGTAAAATGCAGCCCAGGGGTCCAATGTCTTGATTTGTTAAACATCGGGTCACTGGAAGTCCCGACCCTTTCCCACGGCTGGCTCTTCGTCGTGGATCATTGTTTGACCGTCCTGGCGCCTCGCGAGGGTCCCTGGAAGCAGACGCACTCAACCCTTCTGCGACAAATGACCATCGCAGCGTGCCCGCTTCAAGTGGATGGTCACATGGTACGGAACGCAAGTTGAAATGCAAGGTACATTGGGTTTGCTACTCGTTCCAACACTCAGGGAACAACTTTGAACAATACAGTTCCCTAGGGAATCTGTCATGGGGGGAAAGACCCTACATCTGTCGATGACCATAGTGACACTGGCTGAAGCGGAAGGATGCAAGAACAGGTGGGGCAATGGTAAGCAAAAACCAGCGGGGAGTGGACATGATAAGAAAATTGCAGGACACACGGAGTACGAAGGCACACATAAACAAAACAATGAGTATGTCGCCGCGCCGTCTGTCTCGACGCGCCAAACTGGACAACGCCGACACCACGGCAAACCCACTGCAAGCCCTGCGTCCCGCGCCCTAGGCAGACGAAACCCGCACCGCGGCAAATCCCACGGCAAACCCACCGCGTCCAAGGTAGAGTTTGCCCTGGTGGCCGCGCGCCCTCCCCAAGACGGAAAGCCGCGCGTCGGACCATACGGCGCGCCGACGTGAGGAACAACGTGAACACGAATGCAACGATGACCACACCAAGGAACGGGAGGACGAGGAGAAGAAGAGACGAAGGGGAACGATGAGAAATGATAAGCAGTGAGAACAGCGACGCCCGCTAGCTACGTATGTGTTGCAAAGCTGAGACTGCCAGGAGCCGGCGACTGAATGACTGTATAGCCGATACGGTACCTGCTTCACGCTGATCACGCTGGGGCTCCGGACCCCCGGCGCCCCCGACAGGATGAACGATTCGAGCTGATCTAGAACAGTTTTGTCAGGACAGCATAGCATGATTCTTGGTTGCCTCCTGCTTTGTCCTGGCTTTCCCTTGCAGCGTGACACGACCCCGCTGGGCCTCCCAGGAACTCACCGAAAACGGCGGCAGTTTCGCAAGCCGCAGCGGAACCAGGCAACCGCGAAACCACGCGGTCTACCCTGGGAAATGCGTGTTCGCATGCTCGACGCGCGCGGGGACGCGTGCTTGGAACCCTGGAACCCCGTCTGTATCTGCGCACGACACCCTTCATTTGACGGCGGAATTTGAGATGGCCATGGGTTGCCGCCTCAACACGGACAGAAGCCACCAATTCGCGAACACTGCTGGTCTCCGCCGCTGGCTTCGCGCGGAGACCCCAAGCATCCGTGACCTCGGCGCGCCGCCCACCCCAGGAAGTGCTCGCCGCTGCGCGGTGAAGGGCGCGCGGACTCGGGCGGCGGCGGGGCGGTTCGCCCGCGTCGCCCAGCTGCCGGTGGGTCTCCGGCAACGCTGCCTGCTCGGCGCGGCGGCTGGCACGTCCGCTAGCATGCGCGGCGCCTCGCGCGGCCGGCCCCCCGAGAGCGAGCTGGCCAGCCTGCGGTCGGGGCGCGGCAGGCCGTCCGCCGGGGCCGGGCGCGGGCTGCTGCCGAGATCGTTTTCGGCGCGCGCAGCCCGAGCGGACAGCTTGCCCCTGCCGCGGTCGTTGCCCTCGCCCAGCTCCGGCGCGCGACGAAGGCGCTGCGCCGCCGGCGTTTGCCGCTCGAGCTCTGGCACAAAATGGCAGGCGCGGTGGACGCCGGCCGCGGCCGCCAGCAAGTCTTTCGCAGCCGCCTGGCGGAGCATGGCCGACCTCGACCCTGGTGGCGCCATCGAGTGCTGGCAGGGCGCAGCGCCGCCCGAAGCCCGGGCGCGGCGCGAGGCCCGCGCGGCGGCGGGCCGGCGCGCTGACCTCCGGCACGTCGCGGGCGGGGTCGACCGCTCGGCCGCGTGGCGTCTGCTGGAATGCGAGAAGCTCGCGCCGGACGCGGCTGGCGCCCTTCGCGCGGTGCTCGCGGGCGACGTCGTCAGCGGGGCGGTGGCCGCCAAGTGGGGCCCGCCCTCGCGCTGCTCGCGCTGCGGCGAGCTGCGGGCTGGCGGCTTGAGCGAAGCCGCCCCGCTGGCGCGCCTGCTCGCCGGCGTCGCGCTCTCCGAGGCGCTGCCCTTGGACGCGCGCCTGGCCGCGCTTGCCGCGCGGGCCCGGCAGCGACAGCCGCCGCCCCCGCCGCCGCCCCCGGGGGTCGGCCCAGGGCGCAGGCCGGGGCGCGGTCGTGGAGCGACGGCGCGCGCGAGCACCCTGCTGCCGACCCGATGCTGGCCCAGCAAGGGCCCGACGGCGAGCTACGGCGCTGCAGTGGGCTGGCAATCGGGGCCCAGAGCGCGCGGCGCGCGGAGCTCGCCGCGGCCGCACGCGCGGTCGGCGAGGCTGGGCCATCCTTGGAGTAGATCTCCGACTCCGAGTGCGTGTGCCGCAGGATCGCCACGCTGCGCGGCGGCGCGCGGATCCGCGGGGAACTCCGGCGCCGCATTGCCAGGGCGGCTGCATCTCGGCGCGGCGGACGAAGGGGGGCCTCGGTGCGAGTGCCGCGGCGGCCAGGGGCGCCGAACCTGAGGGCCGCGCTGGCAACGCGGACGCCGCCGAGCTGGCGGGGGCCGCGGCGCACTCTCAGCTCCCCGCGCGGGCGCTCTGCGCGCGGCGGCAAGTCCAGCTGCAACTGAAGGTCCTCCAGCGGCTGCCGGCGGCCGTGGAGCTGGCCGGGCTGCGGGCGAACCGCGAGAGCGCGAGGCCAAGGGGAACCGGGGCTCGCTGGCGCCGGGCATGGGCCGCCGCGGGACTCATTCGTCGCCCGGCCCGGCCAGCCGAGGGCGCGGCCAGCGCGCGAGGCAGCGGCCGGCGCGCCAGCTGGGCGACTGTCTCCCCCGCAGCGCCCACGTCGGCCGTGGGCCGCGGGGGAGGGCTTGCCGCTGCGAAGCGCCGCCGAGGCCGCCCGTGCCCTTTTCGGGGGTGGCGCCGCCTGGGCGCCGCGCGCGGCCTCGCAGGGCCCCAGCCTGGTCGCCTGCCTCCGGCGCGTCTCGGCTGCCCCGCGGGGGCATCGGGTCAGAGTCTGGGCCCTAAATCGGCCGGCGCGGTTTTTTGAATCGTGACTCCGCCCGCGTGGGAGCTCAAATAGTCAAATAGCCTGGACGGCGAATCGACTGACAGCGTGCCAGAATGGACCGATTCAGGACCCAAATCGATCCGATGCGGGATCCAAGGACCGAGTCAGGATTCAAAAACGGACCGATTCATCATCTAGAACGGACCGGTTCAACATCTTGCACGGACTGGACGATCTAGACGGACCGAGACATTCTGCAAAAACGCCGCGCGGCGCCGCGGCCGCGGCGCCCCACCCGCCCATCCCTGGCGCATTCAATCCCGCAGCCCGCTCGACGCGCGCCGCTGCCCTCAGGCTCGCCCGTGCAGCTTTATATTTGCCCCTGCGCACGCGCCGCCAGGCGCGGGCCCTGCGCGGCGCCAGACCCGCACGAACTGCGCGCGCCTGGCCCCGCCCAGCCACGGCCCGGCAGCACGGCCACGGCGCCGCGGCCCAGGCACCCCCCGCTCGATCCCCATGGAGCGCTGCCCCCACGCGCCCCAGCCGGGGGCAGCCCGATTGAGCGGGGGCGGGCCAGGTTGGTTTGGGCGCCAGTAGCGCCGACGCGGCCTCGCGGCGCGGCCCGGGCAGCAACGCGGGGGCCCAGCCCGTCTCAAACGAACGCCCCAGACGCGGCCCGACCGGGGCCAGTCCAGGGCGCGCTTGGGGCCGCAGACGCCACCTCACGCGTCGACTGCAAAGTCTCTCTGTCGGCGCTCGTTTGCGATTGCCACGGAGAAATGTAAAAACCTTTTTCTCGGCGCGGGAATGACGCCGGCGCAGCCATTGTGCCGCGTCCCAGGCGTCCGCGGCTCAATCCCTGGCGCTGACCCCGCGCGCCCCAGCTGGAGGCGCCCCGACTGTCCGGGTGCAGGCCGGGCCCTGGGCTCTATAGCTCCGCCGCGGCCTCGCGGGGCGGACCAGACAGGGGGGCCGGCCCGCGCGGGCCCCCCTCGATGGTGGCCCAGGCCGCGCGAGGGCGCCCACCCCCACGCCGCGGCCTCTCCGGGCAGCCCTGGCGCCGTTGCCGATCCGCCCCAAGCTCGAATCCCAGCCAACGCCCGCGCGCTCTGTGGGCGCGCTGGAATTGGCAGGCGATCTGCGGCGCCAAGGGGGGGGGCGCGAAGTTCCTGGCACGACCCCCCCCAACCCGCCCCCGCGCTGGCGAGCGCGGCCCCGCGGCGGGGGTGTCTCGAAGGGGCCGCAGACGCCGAACGGCGCCCCGTCGTGTGCCAGGCACTGCTTCCATAGGCGATTGCTGTTTCCTGGTGTCTCTCTATCGTCGCTCGCCATTGCCGGGGCAAGCTTGGACCCTTCAAACATGCGCGAGATACGGTCTACAATGATTGAGCTCTGCCCGTCTCCGCCGTCGCCTCCCGCGCGGTCTGCTTCCGCGGGGCCCGCAGTCCGGCTCGCTCCAAGACGCCCCCCCCCCCAGCGCGCCCCGGCCAGCGCGCCCTGCCCAGCGCGAAATATCGCCATGGGGGCGCTCGCCCTTCCCGCCAGCTGCAACAACCCAGCGGCGCGCGATGCGGCCGCGGCGCCGCGCCGCAGGCGCCCCTGGCTCAATCCCCAGCGCTGCCTCCCAGCGCGCCCCAGCTGCGCGGGCCCGAGGCGCGGGCCAGGCGCTGGGCGCCAGCGCTAGCACTGCCTCGGAGGCAACACGGCGGGGCGGCGGCCCCCCGCGCCCCTGGCCCAGCCTCCTCGCGCGAGGATAGTTGAGCTGAGGGCGCGCGGGCCTGCCAGACGGCAGCAAGCCCCAGGCAGCCGCGAAGTTTGGTCTGGATGGTGCGCATGACACCACGGCGCTGGGCCTCCCAGGAGCTCACCACAGGGGCGGCACTTGCGCCGGCAACACCAGCCCACAGACAGCCGCGAGGTCTACTCAGCATGGAAGTGCGTATGCAATACTGCGCGGGAGCTCCGAAGTTTCCCTGAAAGTGGCGACATCTGTGCAGGCTATGCAGGTTGGCAGCCCGCACAGGGAGGGCGAGAGAGGGAGCGGTACAGTGGAGGCCAGTCCACGAGAAACCTTCCACAAGAACCCCAACCCTGAGACCCCAGGACGTCAATCGACTTGGGATGGGAACGTCACGTTTTCCACATCAACCAAAAAATCGAAATCCAAGAAACCCGGGGCACCCTGGAGGCAAGCCTGGTGTTTCTTGGCATGGGCCTCCACTGTAATCAAAACGGTAATTCACCCGACGCAGGAGGGTTGGATATACATGTGCATTCTCGATGCGTGGGAGGTCTGAGGGAAGGGGAGGCAAAGCACCAGACGCGGAGGAGGAAGTGTCGGGAAAGCAGCAGCAAGAGAGACGCTTCCGGGGGGGGAACCAGCGATGACATAAACATACAAACTCGGAGGTCCGCGCGGATGTCTCGAATCGGCGCTGGACCCTCCTCCTTGGCGCTCGGAGCGCGCCAGGGGCGGCGCCGGAGGCGCCGAGGGGACCCCAACGCCAATCTAAGAAACCCGCGTGGATCTCCGAGTTGTTATGTTCATGTCGCTGCTTGGATCTCTACAGTCAACACGCATAGTAAGAATCAGCGCCCTTCCATGGTTACCATTGTATCCTCCCCCTTCGGCCCATCCTTGGCCGCTTTCGCTGGCCGCGCCCCGCTCGCAAAGTGTCGGCATGGGCTTCCAAAGCCCTTGCATCCTTCCCGCGCGTCCTTCTCTGACGGGTTGACTGCATTATTTTCTTACCTGAGGGGGCGTCCTTATGCTCCGGCGAGGCGAACCTGGACAGAGCCCTGGCGCCCTGGAGCAGCAGGAACGCGTTGTAGGCGGTGCTCGCCTCTCGCGTCCTCGGTCGCGGGGGAGTTGGGAGGGCAGGGGCTCAAGACAAAGCCGGGACGAGGACAACCTCGGGTGAGTTTGGATCGAGAATCTCTGAAATCCGGCGGCTCTGGAAGATGTCTCGGGCGCCGCGGCCGTCTCAGAGCGCTCCAGAACGCTGTGAGAGCATTTTGGAACGCTCCGGAACGGATTTGTTCTCGCCCCAGCCCCAGCCCCGTCCGAGGGCTGGGGAGAGGAGAGGGGCCAGACGGAGGAAAAAGCTGCGTGGACCCAACCTTTCGGGGGTCCACGCAGATTCTTGGGTCGGCGCGGAGGCGCCGCCAAGGAGGCTCCAGCGCCGACCAGAAGAAATCCGTGCACAAGGCAGAACATCGATGTGCATGCTTCTTCTTATCCGAACGAAGCACGGGGAGCACAACAAAAGGGCAGCCGAAATCAGGAACGCTCCACAAGGACCGAACCCGAGGAGGGCCAGAGGAACGACCACGGGCTGACCCGAGGAGCAGCGGGCCCCTTCCGAGCCCAAGGCCCTAGGCGGTCCTTGTTCCAGCGTCTTGGCTGTATCGACGGCGCGCCAGGGGGGGGGAAGTGAAGAGGGGGCGGGCCTTCTCAGAAGGCTCGGGAGGCCTCTTGCCTCCTGCGCAGCTCCCTGAGCCATCCCCCAACACTTCACACGGGGACAATTCTCAGACGGCGCGAGGGCTTCTGAAAAGCCCCGCCACCCTCCGAGAAGGCCTGCTTCCTTCTCCCCCACTTCTCCCCGGGCGCGCCGCCGACATTGGTTTTTGGGCCCTAACTCGGGTCTCCGGCGGCCGCTCGGGACGATCCGGGCGCCCCCGGGACGCCCTGGGCGAGGCGCAGCTGCTGGCAAGCACCCCGAGGCTGGAGACCCGCCGAGAGCCTACGACGACATCCGACAACCTCGAACCTCGCACCGTTCGAAAACGTCTCCCCCCCCCTTGGGCTCGCCGCCGACTGCAGGATGGCAGGAGCAGGGGGGAGGGGGGCAGGAGCGGCCAGCCTCGTCGCTGCCGGTCGGATCGGCACGGGCTGTGCATCCGATCGGGCCACGACAGCACGGCACGGGCATCGCATCGGATCGGCCGCGCCGGGATGCACAGCAGCGACGTGCAAGCAGCGGGACGCACCGCATCGCCAGAACATCGGGATCGGATCGGATGGATCGGATCGGGCTGGGCCGAGGGGGGTGGGAGGACAGCGGGGTACGGCAAGCTTCGCGTCGTGACGATGCGTTGGTTCATGACACCGCGTGGGTCGTTCCGCCGTGACACATCTCCACTGCCCGACAGCGCAGATCGCTTGAGCTCAAGGCTCAGCGTGGGGGGAACGGATCCTCAGGGAACCGGGTCCTGGACCCTGGGGCCTTCCCCCAGGACGAGCTCTTCATCCTGAACCCTTTGCTGACGGTCCCCGGGCCCGTGGGGGGTCCCAGGAGTCCCGCAACGGCAAACGAAACTCCTCGAGACCCGTTCCACGTTTCCCTCTTGGACCCGCTTCCCCGATGGCGAATGCTAAGTTAGCCCGGCTCAGGCCGCCGGTGGCCTCCAGTCCGGAGCGCGCCTTCGCCGGCGTCGCCGCGGCGCGGTCGATGCCGCGCGCATCCGCCGTGGGAGGGCGTGAGGCTGGGAGCGCGCCCATGGAGGCAGGCGAGGGGGGGCAAGGGGGGGAGGGGGGAGGGGTGGTGGGCTTGCTTTCCACCGCCGCCACCGCAAGCAGGAGGGGGCTGGGGGTCCTCCTCTTCCTCTTCCTCTTCCTCTTCTTCCTCCTCCTCCTCCTCCACCTCCTTCCCCCCATCCAACTTGTGGTGGTAGTGGCGGGAAACAAGCCCATCAGGCGGGGGGAGCCCAATTTGGTAGTCCCCAAACGTGGTGGTGACAACACCTGGCGGTGAGTCTCGGGCGATTTGGTGTCACCACCCGGTTTGGTGACTCGTGCGGTTTTCCGAGGATGTCCCGGACACTGGAGGGTCCAGGAGTCACAAACCCCGGTGGTGACCCCGCGTCCCCAAACCCAGCGGTGACCTTTTTGGGGATTCCAGGTCGCCACCTGGTATCTCACCACCCGGTTTGGGGGTATGGGACCAGTGGTCCGCGGCGGAGGGTGGTCCGTGGCGCGCGCCGGGGGGGGGGGGGCGAGGGGGGCGGCCGAGTTCCCAATACCGCAGAAGGGGCTTCTGCGGGCAGGCCCCAGGGGCAGGCCTACTATGGTATATGGTAGGCCTACCCCGAGAGCTCTATGGGCATTCAACTTCGAACCCCCGCGCTGGGGTCGCCGCCGTGTCAACAGTCCACGAACCTGCCTTACCGTGGTCGGAGCTGCCTGATCGAGCAGCGGATGCTCGTTATCATTGTTTTCCTTTGGTCTGATGAAATAAAGAGGGTATATCGCGCGTCCTCAGCTGCTGCAGCGCGTCCAGGCCTGGCCTAAAGCGCTCGAACTGCTGCTCATTCATGAACAAGGATCCCTGTAGAGGAGAGGAGGTAGGGTGAGGAGGAGGTGGACAGCATGATACTGCTATGACAGGGCGGCATCAAGATGCGTTTCAGGAATTCTGGAATATGGCAGCCCTCGTCCCTGGAGTCCGTACGGAACAACAGGAAATCCTGGAATTCTTGGAACGCAGCAAAATCATGACTCTTGCCCTTTTGAGAAAAGGAAGTGGGAGAAGTGAAGAAGAGGAGGACAAAGGGGCCTGCATCGACTTGGGGCCTAACTTCCCGCACATCTGCACGAAGATCCGGAAGCAGAAAAACGCGAAACCTTCGTCGCCATGGGGCCGCAATTTATCCTTGACCACAACGAGGTTCCCGGCCACGTTCTCCCCTTGCACGAACTGATTGAACTTGAAATCCACGCTGAGCGAGTCCTTCGGGGGTGGAGAAACGCCCATGTTTCAAAGCACCCTTTAGTGAAAACGACCTGAGACCAGACCCAGCCGGCGCAGGCCCGAACAAAATGTGGCCGCAACGACTTCTCGACAGCAGAAATTGGGCAATTCGCTGATCCGCTTGGCAGGATCAAGGTTCTGTCGACCTCCGGGTCCTTGATGAGCCTCTTGTACCTGTCTGGCAGCCGCTGGTACGAGGGTACGACCTCAGGCTGGCTTTCGAGGATGCTGGCGAGAGCCGGGTCGTGCGCCTGGCTGTCGAAGTTGGGAGCCAGCTCTTTTCGGAACTCGGTAATCTTGCCAAGGGC
This sequence comes from Prorocentrum cordatum, assembly GCA_963575745.1. Lineage (NCBI taxonomy): Eukaryota > Dinophyceae > Prorocentrales > Prorocentraceae > Prorocentrum > Prorocentrum cordatum. Next base: position 236,008 of record CAUYUJ010019949.1, on the reverse strand, counting down.
ATGGATGGCCATGAACGTGAGAATCGCGTCGATGGCCTCTTCCGACACCAGCTTGACCTCGTTCCTCATCCAGTCCTGAACCCACGCCCAGGACTGCCTCGACAGCGCCTGGTCCTCGTCTTTGTCCTTCTGGCCGCGGACGAAGGAGTGATACTGGTCCCTCCCAGGCGATCAGAAATACCCCCTGGCGTCAGAATAGCCAGCAACATCAAGAAAGTCTGAACTCTCACAAGTGCAACAAAATATGAACATTGCAAAACGCGAAACAAGCTAGGACGCCCCTTCCTCCCCCCCCTCCCTCGGCGCCCATCCCCTGGCGTTTTGCTCTTCCTCCCTCCACTCCCCCCTCCTCCCAACGTCGGCCGTCTTCCTCCATCGTTCTTCCTCGTCCTGCAGAGGTCTGCGCAGACACGCAAGCATGTGCTTCCGACCGCCCACCTCACGAGCCAGAAGACAGCGAGCATTGCACACACTGTCTGGTCTTTCTTCTCCGCGTAGGTGTCCAAGTAGGACAACTCGGGGAACGCTGCGTGGACTCTTGACATGAATGACTTCTCTGTGAGCTTTCCGCTGCTGAGGTCACCAGCAAGATCCTTGCCCTTCTTTTTTAACTGGTCGAGAACGGACTGGTTCTTGACTGGGATCCAAACCTTACGGTCCCGCCAATCTCGCCTTCCGCTGTATCCCCCGATCGACAATAACGCCAGTCACGACGACCACACTGACCACACGCCGATCGCGGAACGAATCGATCAATCGCACGCTGAGACAGAAACCACCGCAAACATTATCCGCCATTGTGCCTGCGGTACGCCTGGTCGTGTTAGAATGCTTCTCTGTTGTGGCCCCTACGAGGCCCCGACAAGAGTCCAATATGTCTTCAAAGGGGACCAGGAGGACAAAAGAGGAAGAACGAAAAGAACAATGCTGCGGACAAAAAATGGGGAGTACATCATCCGCGTCAGTTCAAACAAGACACTGACCTGGAGCGGGTCTTAAACTCAATCACCTTCATGCTGCGCTGCTGCGCTGGCACGGTGATGGAATCTGCTGCAGGAAGCTGGATAGCTACAACATGCGATCAAGGGTTGCGAGGCCAGAGTCCACAACACTCGCGATCACAAATTACGCGATCAACAACATATAAGGTCCCCACCTTCGGGATTACGAGCACAGTGTCGGCAGCCGCGTGCAGTTGTATCTCAAAAGGGAGATCCTGGAACGTGACTGACCCTGTGAACGATTTGGCAAACTTCGCAAGCTTCTCCATGTTTATCATAACGATACTCTTGTTGCTTTTGGGGAAATCTATGGCCACTCGCTGGTACACCTTGCTGAGGATCCGCAGCGCAGGCACCAAACCCACCTGCTTGTTCTCCAAAGCAGCGGTCAAATACGCCCGCGCGTCGCTCAAGATGAATCCTCGGGGCCGGCCTAGAAACATGCAGACCCGAATCAACCGTGGCCATGCCGCGAACCCGGGCCAGCCGCGAAGTAACTCTCGAACCCAGTTCAGCGGAAGGGTGGGTGAGGGTGTCGGCCCTACGCGTCTCCCTCTGACGGGCTAGCCAAGCAGAATTACCCGTCGGTTGGAAGAAGTGGGCAGAACCATGAGGTAGGAAGGCGTTGAAGTAGATTGGGCTTCCGCCCGCCCCCTGGAGAGGAAGGAGGGGAAAGCACTCGATCATTAAAGCAAGAAGGCGCTTGAAATATATTGGGATCCGAAAATTCTGAAATACCTACTTGTAAAGACCGGCGTGTAGCGGGCGCCCGTGATCGCATAACCCCGTTGCATCAGCCCCGGAATTCCTGGCTTCTGATCGATGCCGTCTGCTGTCAGGTGCATGACCAGCCCGTTGCGCTCGTCCGTGTCCAGCTCGTCGAAGGCTTCCCTGACTAGCGGCGCCGAGTCTGTGTCTCTGATGGCGCAGAGGCATGCCACGCGCACTACCGCCTGCGAATGAGGATCGCCCGAGTGGCACGGCAGTCCCATTTGTTTGCTGCGAGCCTGGAACAAAACACACATCTGCATAATCATGAACTGTTGGAGGTACACGCGGATTTCTGAGATCGGTGCTGAAAATGCCTCCCAGGCGTGCGGAGCGCGCTTGGGGTGGTGCCAGGGGGGGCCAGGGAAGAAATCCGCGCAGACATCCAAAAGCGCATGCTTCTGCAAACGTGTGGTTCGCCGAGGGCCTGCAGGAAACGCTCGTAGATCAGCTGCTCGCTGCCCTGGCCCAAGCCCAGGAGAGCGTTCATTCCGAGCTGGAACTCGGTCCACCGGCCCTCCGTCATGTGCAGGGACCCCTCCAGGCTCTGCTGCCCGCCGATCGCCGACATCTGCATGAAGACGGTGGACATGTAGAAGTGCAGGTACTGGTCCTTCGTGAGACTTCCTGCCCTGTTCATCGAAAGCATGTCCTTGAGCGGTGAAGGACTGTAAGAATCACGATCGGCGAACGAATCCATATCCACGCCCTCGCGGTCTGGATCCAAGGGAAAGATCCCAAATATTGGCAATCGCATGGATGGGGTCTGCGTAGGGTATCCGGTCAAGAACTCACTGCCTGTAAATTCCCTGGGGACGCGGCCCAGGCCGTGGACATGGGCATGCGTCCCGCCCTCAAAAAGAAGGAGGAGAAGGACGGCGAGCAGTGCAAAGGATGAGAGGAGGAAGAAAACAACTCCTTGAGCGTTGTCAAGCTTGCTGGGATGAGCTCCGCGTCCAGGAACATGCCGAAATCAAACTGCCGGGTGAGACACTCCTGTACGAGCTGCCGGTACTGGGGGCTCAGGCGCCAGAACGACGGGAGCACCTCGAGGCGTCTCGCAGAGGAGGGGGATGAGGCCCACGGATACGGCAAGGAAAGGGAGGAAGATAATAAGACACACACGTTATGACCATACACCTTTGGAGGGCCGCGCGGATTTCTTGGATCGGCGCTGGGCCCCCCAGGCGCGCGGAGCGCGCCAGGGGCGGCGCCAGGGGCGGCGCCAGGGGCGGCGCCAGGGGCGGCGCCAGAGGCCCAGACAGCGGGATCCAGCGCTCGTCCATAGAAACCGCGCAGACCTTCGTTCTGCGAAGAGTGATTACACTTAGGGTTTCCTTCTTTCTAATGCACTTGGCATTCTTGCCGTGTTCGCCGCCTTGCTGTCGCCGTGGCCGCCCCGTCGCCGCCTCGTCGTCGCCAGTCGTCTGGGTGTCTGGGCTCCATTGCCGGGTTCGCCGCCTTGTTGTCGCCGTCGCCGCCCCATTGCCGCTTTGCGTTACTTTGCATGGCACTGTGTTCCGTTACTTCACTTGCGTTAACTTGCGCTGCTTAACGCTGATTTGCACAGCCTTGCGTTGTTTTGCAGTGCTTTGCAGTGCTTTGTATTGCTCTGCATTGCTCGGCATTGTTTTGCATTGCTTTGAGTTGCTTTGCGTTATTTTGCTCTGCTTTTCATTGCTTTGAAATGCTCTGCATTGCCCTGTATTGCTCTACATTGCGTCGCATGGTTTTGCATTGCGTTGCGTTGCTTCGCATTGCTTCGCAGCTTGTAGACTGCACCACGTTGTGTGTACCATGTAGATTGCACCACATGAGTTGCTCCGCATAGATTGGAAGCCACCACTGTTTGTGATCCACGCTGGCTGACATTCTCCTGATTCGAAGGAAGAACCTTCGGGCTTGTCTCGAAGACCCTGGCCATCACCTGCCTGTGGTCGGCTGCGTCAGGTGCCAACTGCTGCTTGAGCTTAGGCAGCCTCCCCAAGTTGCACACGGCCATCGCCACGAACACGGCGTTGACTGCATCCTGATTTGTGTGGAGCTCGGCCGTCTCCATAAGGTCTTGGATCCCTCTCCAGGAGGCAGGCGTCAGCTTCTTCTCCGCCTCCTGGCTGCGGTTGAAAGAAGACTCCTGCCTGCTCACTGCCCAATAGGTCGTCAAGAGTGCCAGCAAGGTCTCTTTGTAATACTTCTTGCTAGCAGGGTCGTCCTCTGCGGTCAAGTACTTGAGCTCTAAAAAGATCGCGGGCAGCCGCTTCAGAAAAAGAGGCTCACGGACAGATGCGTGCATCGTATCGTTCACCTGGAGGGCTTAACACTCACACCCGGCCCGCCATCCACCCTCGAGCCCGCTCTGCAAATACCTCTGGTACGCTCGTTGGGCCAGGATCCCCTACGACCCTACGATTTAACCGAGGGTTCTGCATCACTCGTTGCAGCAATGAAACTCCGTTTGCCAGCGCGGGGTGCCTTGCGTCTGCGGGGGGCCGAAGTGTGCTGCCCAGGCAGGCCGTCAGTGGAGCAACCTGGGAGGCGTGTGGATGACGCCGCTCAAACCTTGGTGGCCTGAGCCAGAATCATGTCCACAGCGGCGAATGATGAACGGGGTCCTCACTCTAAACATACGGGGTTCCGTTCTTCGAGGATAAAAACAAATGTCCGCATGCGTGCGTTAAGTGCGTGTTGCTGCGTGCGTGCGTGCGTGCGTGTGGGCGCGTACGAGCGTACAGGTGCGTGCGAATGTGCGTGCGTCCTTTCGTCCTTCCGTCGTCGTCGTCGTCGTCTCGTGATCCCTCCTCTCGCTCTGGCTTTGACCAGGTCTGGTGCATGCCATTAATTTGCCATCCTTGCACTTCTCGCCTCAGCCCGCCCCTGACCTGAGAGTGCCCGGTTTGGTTCGAGTGTAGTAATCGTCACACGCGCGACTGTAATGTACGCCAACGCGGCCCGATCATTGCTGCAGCATCTCGGAGGAATAACAAGTGTTTGTGTGTGTGTGTGCTCGTGCAGATGTAAGACTTCTGTGCAGGCACATGCAGACATAGAAGTACACATAAACATACACAAGCACCCATCCCATATGTTCGTGCTGCGGTACTGCTCGGGGTATCTGTGCCAGTGTCATTGTGTTATGCTCTCGGAGCTGGGAAGGTTTCGACCCATTTCTGATGTCTCATCCTAGTTTCTCAGGGGTGGGGTTGGCATACGTTTTTTCTCGATCGGCGACCAGCTGGAAAGCTTCTTTGCTCAGACTGTCCAACGTCGATTGGTCGCTGATCGGCTGCCACGGGCTCCGGTGCACAGTGCCCTGGCGGTCGGACTTGTTGCCCGCGGCTCTCGTGATCTCGAAATTTGTGTTCTGATAACTCTCCGTGTCCTTCACCTCAAGCGTGTGCGATGCCATACCATCGCATACTATAGTCACTACCGCCTCCTGAGTGTTGGCGTACTCCTGCTCTGCAGCGCGGTAGATTGTCAATAACATCTTCATTGCGTTCACGAGCCCTACGTGGCTGTTCGTCCTGGAGTTGCACAGGACGTTGGGTGAGTTGAACAGCAAGAAAGCTGGCTTCTGGTCTACGCCGTCTCTGTTGACGAAATCCATCAGAGCCTTCCGCGAATCTGCGTCCAATTCGCTCCATGCCGCCGCGACCTCGTGCGCTACCTTCTTGTCAAACGCACGAGTCTGGCACGCAAGTCTGACAAGGGCACGCTTGGCGGGGTCCGACGCACTGAAGGCCAACTCCTGCGGCCGCGAGCGCTCCTGCAGGAAGCGGTCGTAGACCTGCTGCACAGTTTCTGACCGCAAGTGGCTCAACACATCCAAACCAACCCTGTAGTTCCCGTACTGCTTGTCGGTCATGAAGATCGACCCCTCCATGGTCTTGAACCCAAGAATGCCACACATCATGACCAAGATGCGGAAGAAAAGGAATCCGAGGATATCAATGTTGCCGGCGCTGGTCTGGTTCGAAATCTGTTTCACGGTCAGGAGATTCGCAGGGAAATTCTCAGCCTGGAGAAACTGGCCAAGGTTAAAATCAGATTCCGCTTTGACCGCAGCCACAATGGTCTGCTGCAGTCCGTCCTCGAGCTTCATGAACGACGGTACCAAGATAGGGTGCCGCTGCAAGATGGCCGTGATGCCCTCTCCGGGGGCGTCAATGTCAGGCACGAAGGTCTCCAAGAAAGGCTTGATCTTCCCCAAACTCGAGATTGCCACGTATACCAGCATGGCACCCAACGCCTTCATGTTTTTCGTCAAGCCGACCGTCTTGACGGTCCAATCTTGGAGCGCCTGCCAGCTGGGCTTCGTCAACTTATCCTTCTCCTGGCTCCTGACAAACAAGTCATACTGGTTTGCGCAGATCCAGTACACAGCTAACAGGGATCCGAGCGTCTTCTTCCGATCCTGCGCATACTTATCTGGAAAGTATTGAAGCTCAACGAAGATGTCATTTACAGCCTTGCGGAACTCACCTTCTGATATCTGATTCATGACCTTCCCGGCCAACGATTCTGATTGAACACGGTTTTTCTTCACACGGCTTGTGTATTCGATAGTCATTGTATCAGTCCACCTCTGCATCAACATCTTGGCCGTTTGAAAATTGCCATTGCGCAGTGCCACGTGCATTGGCAGGCAGTCGTTGCAGTCCACCACATCGATAGCAGCGCCAGCCTCGATCATGAGGAAGCACAAGCGGGTGTATCCCTTCTCCGCCGCGACGTGCAGCGGAGTCTGCTGGTCCTGGCTCCGCTGGTGCAGCGCCTTCCTGTTCTGCTCGTTGAAGAGCTTCAGGAGCTGGAAGATCGGCATGTGGCCGGCGCGCGCCGCGATGTGCAGGTAACTGTCGCCGTCGGTGGCCTGGAAACGCTCCAAGCGACGCTCGATCAGGGTTACGTAATCGTTCGGCCACGCCTCGGCCAACATCTCCAGCATCTTGGACCAGGCCGGGTGGGTCAGGAGCTCCGTGAGGTCCGGCAGCGAATTCGCGGACACCGTGCGCTGCGGGGCGTCCTTGCGCGTGTGCGCCACCTCCGCGGCCCCCGGGCCTCTCCTGCGCCCTCCCCTCTTGCTCTTCCGATCCTACTCTCTGCCTCTCCTCCTCCTCCTCCTTTTCCTCCTCCTCCTCCTACTCCCTGCTGCTCCTCATCTACCTCCTGTTCCTTTTCCTCCTCCCCTTCCTCCTCGTCCTCCTCTCTGCTCCTCCTGCTCCTCTCTGCTCCTGCTCCTGCCCCTGACGTGCGCCAAAGATCCGCACGAGGCAGCCCCCTTTGCAGCAGGCTGCTCCAGCTCCTGCCGCGGCAGCGTCCCCTCACGGTCGGCCCCGCAGAGAGCGTGCGCCGCCCAAGGGTTGGGTATACCGCTGGCCTCTTGGATATGAGAGGCATAAGCGCCCAGCAGCTTTGACGGCAAACCAGGGAGGGGTAGGGCCAGGGTAGGATCGCTCGGCATCGAATCGGGAGATCGGATCGAAAGAAAATGTGCGTCGGAACGGGCTGCATCGGCTCGGAATCAAGATCGAATCGGATCGGCTGCGCCGGGAAACACAACACAAGACCAGCACGAGAAAAAAAAACGCGTTGGGCCGCACCGGATCGTCGAAAGGTCGCAATCGAATCGAGCCGGCCAAATTCGATATCGGAGCGGATCAATGGAATCAGTGGACGTGGGCCGTGCAGGGAAGCACCATTGCAACGATTCCTCCCGAGGCCTCGACGGCATGGGAGGCCTGGTATGTGAGGGGCCGACGCCTCCGAAGCTCCCGTGGCATCTCAGAAAGATGTCACCCGCCAATCTGTCGCCGCGCCGTTTGTCGTCGACGCGCCCAAGCGGACGCCGCAAACACCACTACAAATCCAGGGCAAGCCCTGGGCCCCGCACCCCAAGTAGACGCCGCCGGCAGCGCAGCAACCCCCACAGCGAACCCACCGCGTCCGCAGCGGCGTTTGCCCTGGCTGCCGCGGCGCCCTTCCCAAGACGTAGTGCCGCGCGCCGGAACAAACGGCGCGGCGAGGTATGGCGGGTTCCCGAAACCCTGAGTAGTTTGTAGAGGCCTCCTAGATGGAGTCCGAGCAGATAGGGTCGGAGGATCGCGCCGCATCGTCGATGCATCGGCGACGTCGGCGAGGGGAAACAAGGTATCCACATCCAGCCGCGTCGTCGATGCATCCGGGATGCGGCGCGATCCTCCGACCCTGTCTACCCGGGCCCCATCTAGGAGGCCTAGATCTTGGGAGGCCGACTTTTGCTTACGTCGGCTTCAGCCGGCGGAACCGCCCTCGTTTTACTTCCGCCGCCTTCCGCCGAGGAAGAGATGGTAACGCCCTGATCCTCGAAGGCGAGGCCCGTCCTGGATCGCTCCGGATATCTATAGCCGAATACCACTGAGAACCACACCAGAGGGGGGAATGACGCTCGGGGCTCGGGGGGGATATCACATTTCTTGTGCCAGCAAAGCGTTCGTGATGGTGTCGCAACTCAACATAAAAAGAGAGCAACTTCGACCTGTAGGCCCTGGCGAAAATGAAGTGCCGCCTCGCCGCCCCGCCCCCCCGACCGACTCTGCCATGGCTCGGGGCTCTCACCTCTCGGGTCTCAAACAAGGTTTGTTTTCTCCAGGGCGCTCGGTTTGGCCGCCCGACTTCGTACAACCCGCCCCGCGATGCGTGCCGCGCAATTGTTTCCCCACCGTGGGTGAGGAAGGGAGGACGAGGAGGAGGAGGGGGCGGAGGAGGAAGGGGAGGAGGAGGGGGAGGAGGAGGAGGGGGAGGAGGAGGAGGAGGAGGAGGAGGACGAGGACGATGAGGAGGGAAGATAGGACAAGGCAACAAACCCTCGGACCCATGACGTGCAACCTGACTGCAAGCGCGCATGCTGACCTGCTCACACCATGCACAGAAAAGCAAAGGCTGGACCTGGGTGGCCTGCAGCGGCGAACTGCTCGCCCGCTCTACAGGCGGGGGACACACTGGCCAAAGGCTTGCCTAGGCGGTGACAGCCGCAAGATGGGGAGCCCTGGCACTGCTCCCCAATCCTCCAGGAGGAGCTCAAAATCAGACTAGCAGATGAAACCCATCCCCAAGACAAACTAAGAACCAGGACCCTGGGAAAAAGGACCGAAGTTCGAGGCCGAGGAGGAGGAGGGTCCAGAGGGCCCAGTCCGATTCGCTCTAGCCCGCCCTGGGGGCTTCATTTTAGGCCTTGCTGCAAAAACCCACCCTTTATCCACTGGAACGGCTTGGAGCCAGCAGCGACCGTCACCCCTGGATTCTGCAAACGGGAAGCCCTTCGGCACCCGCTGTCTCCGCCACGAACTCGCGACTCGAGAACCCCGCGAGCCCGGAGTCCCAGGAAGCGGCGGCTACCCACGAAAGCTGGCGGGACGAAGGAACAAGCCTCACTGTTCACGGCATCCCCACCCACAGGACGAGGAGGAGGCACATCAGCAGCTCTTACTTCTGGAACCTGTCCAGCAGACGAGCCGCATCCCGCTCGAGCGATGGGGCGGTGCAGCCCCATGTTTGCGCACCGCTCCATTCGCATCCAGATCTTCCTCGATGGTTAGCTCCAACGATTGATGCTGGTCGCCGACTGCGCGGTAGATTCGATAAAGCTCAAGCTGGTGATCGAACCAGTTGTTGGGCAGATTCTGCAAGCTCGAACTTCGTTGGTAAGCTCGTTTCAATTGCTTTGTCATAACGACCTAGCTCCCAAACTCCTCTAGATTCGTCTTGGCATCTGGCGGGCACGTCGGGTCCGTGCCCATCGCGTGTATCAGCGCGATCCACGCGTACCCAAAAAAAGGTGGGCCCAGATCCTCCTTCGCACTGCCTCCGACATCTGCCGAACGGTAGCACGGTGTGCTGCTCCTGCGCATTTGGCTGCGCGCGGGGCGTGGTTCGCGACATCGATCAACCTCGTCTGAAACGCGACCCCGCAAACCTCTCGCAACTCCGCTTCACTGTTCAACGCCAACCTGGTCAACATGACGATTCATCGCCTGAGAATGGCGTTCTCACCTCCTCCCTTGGCCGACTGCGAAGCGCGATCCACTAAAGCCTCTGCTGAGTCTCCAACGCGCCTCAAATTCTGCCTCGGTTCCTCGCTCTCCATCATCCAGAACGGGTTCCCCTCCATTGCGCGAGGGGACTCGAGGGGCGCTCTCAAGGTGCGTGCGCAGGTGCTCCTGCACATGCTCGAACAATCCAGATAACTACGGGCGCGGTAAGCATGCGAGAGACGACGGCGCGCGAATTTCACAAAGATTGCGCATGGCATCGGCAGTGCGCTCTCCTCGTCTTGGGCTCTGCGAGAGATGGCGACGGCAACTCTCGCGACGCGCAGAGACTAGACCGCATACGCAACATTGGTTTGGCGCGGACATGGCGCGCGCCAATTCTTGGGGCCCGCGATGCGCTATGATATGCGCGTGCGCCGCGCGTTGATTCCGTGAGATGCGCCCGCAGACCCCCCAGTGGGACCCAGTAGAGTACACCGGCGCGCACCCTCCATGCCCTCCTACTGGATCACCCCTGGAACCTCCTCCTCCGCAACCATGCGCTCGGCGGGGGGGCCCTGAACGCCGAGTTGTCGCGATCGAAGTTGTCGGGGGTCGATCCTGCAAAATTCCTCGCTCAACTCGGGGTCCGAGAAGGCGAAAAAAAAACTCCGTTGTCCAGGCGCTCGACGAAAGGCGCCCCCTCGCCCAGATCGGCTAGGGAGGAGGAATCAACGAGTAATCGGCGGGCCTGCGGAGAGATGCAAGTCGGCCATCAGGCGCAAGCGCGGGCTGAGCAACTTCACCGTGCCCGAGTCGCGCGGTGAGAACTTGTTGGTTGGCCAGCAGTGCTCGTGCCGGCGACTGCCAAAAGCGTAGGCGACGAGAAATGAGCACCGTCTCCAACGGCGCGAGTCGCCATCATCGGAGCGAAGCAGCAGAGGTCATGGACTTCACGTGCCCAGGGACCTCTCGATCACAAGCCTTTTCCACCCGCTGCCTTTCTAGCACACCCTGATGCCACGTCATGCATCTCAGATCGATCCCGTTGACTCGGCGCAATTCTCCCCAGGCCAGATCGAGCAGGATTACATATCATATATTAACATGTACATATACGAAGCCGACGAGGCATGCCGGGCACGCTATAGGAGCCGCCAAGCGAATGCCAGGGCTGCTGCAACGCTTTCTCACCAGACGTCAGCTCAGGCCCAAACGCCGTCGCTTTCGGAGACTCAACAAACCCAGAACTCTTGAGTTCCAGGCCGATCCGGGAAACGGAATGAGCCCAGCCCGAACTTCCCTCAGATTAGCGCCCGCCCCAAGACCTCGAAATGAGAAGGGCGCATCCTGCTTTGTAAAATTATGCCTGAGCCGACGCGGCTGCAAGGCAAAGTCCAGCTCCTGGTTGGATCTCACACTTGTGTTGACTAGGATCATCCCACTCTTGTCAGCAAGCTTCTGCGTCGAATCATCCGCGTACTTCGTAAGAGAGATACCCGCGGGCTGCCGAGTAATCGCGATGCGCGCGCGTTAAACCTGAGAGCGGGCCCCGCCGATGCTGCAGGTCACTCCGCGTATTTCCGGCGGGCGAAAAAAAAAAAAACGCGAGCGTGTTCGCGGCGAATCAATCGCCCACGAGCCCGCCGCATCCTGGCTGCAATATCACATCCCCATCGTTTCCTTTGAGAATCGTCATTGCTCAATCCATTCGCTGAACCCCATATTCCCAATCCTGTTCACGAAAAAGATCGGACGCGTGCCAAATCCACTGCCTATCACTGGATGCGAACGCATTCGCGAGGTCATGGGCGCCGGTGATGCATGAGAGCCCGCGCTGCTCAAGCCACCAGCCCACTGCGTTCTGGACAATGAGAGCCCCTCCCTCCTCCTATGCTGCATGGGCCCATGATCCTGAAACGAGACCTGAAGGGGCCCCGGCTTTCTCACCGCACAGCCACGCGCGCCTTTCCCAACGGATCTAGCTGGCGCACCCGCCTAGACTCCCCATCAGGGCGAGGAAGCGGCACCCCATCGACTCACGCGCCAGCGTGACGGGGCACAACGACAGCGCCGCACGAGCGACAGCGCGCACAACAACAGCTCCTGTCCGTAACTCAGATCTGGAACAGCATCAGACATCCCAAGACCTCCCCCCCCCCATGAGACCAGGACTTGCCAGGATGCAATAACATCCACCAAGGCTTCGAGGGGGGGCACCACTCTGGAACAGCACGTCGCTTTCTTGCCTTGTTGATGGCATACCAGTGGGCCTGATAAACCTCAGCCTCCGAAAAGCTCGGGCCACGGTGGACTCCCCGTGACATATCCTCCTTCCAATCGCCCCGGGACTCCACCCCCTGACGCTCCATCCCGCCCCCGGTCACCTCCTTCGAAAACTGGGCCACTGAACTAGAAACACCCCCCGCCACTCCTCGAACCGATTGGTATTCTCTCTTCTTGGGGCCCATCGAGACCCAGCAAGTCGCCCGGTGATCCTCGAAGCCTCGGTCAGCCGCCGAGCTCTCCAATGTTCCTGGAGCTCAGCAACTAGATCCTGCTGCACCTGTAGCCGCCCCCGCCTTTGTAGGGCCCGATTACGCTTAGACAGATCACGCAGCTGCGCAGCAAGACACTCCTCCTCATCATCCGTAGCCGTTCCCTCCAATCGACGTCTGGAAAGCCGTGAGACCAACAACTTTTCTCGTGCTCAACGGAACTCCTGCCTCTCCTCACACGCGAAGCCAGCTTCCGTGAATATCGCCTGCCCCACTTCACCCATAATCGAAGTCATTAGAAAAATCGAGGATGGACAGACCCCCCTTGAGTAAAACGTGGTTTAGTGAAAACGACCTGAAGCCCAAACCTGGCGGGCGCGAGCCTGGAAAATAAGTGCCACGGCGCCCTCTCGAGAGCCGAAAACGGACCATTCACTAATCGACGTGTCACTGTTGGGGGGTCTGTCCACCCCCGAAAAAAAGAGAGTCCTCCGTAGCCGATGCCAAATCATCTTCCGGCCCCACGCCTTCGGCGTCAGGCCGCGCGCGCAGGGCTTCCAGGACTTCGCGCCTCCGCGCGCCGCCCCGAACACACCCCATGACCAGGTCAGACTTCAACGAAGGATTGCAAAACAAAAACCAGGATTGCAAAAAAAAACCTTCGCTTGAACGAAGGATTGCAACAAAAACGAAGGATTGCAAAAAAACCTTCGTTCGAGCGGCCTCTTCTGTTTCTTCTCCTCCTTTGCCAGCGGGCGCCAGCACATATGGGGAAAGTACCTGCGCGACTCGATGATCGCACGGCCGGCGCCGTTTGGTATGATCTGAAGATCTCGACTGAACCCTCGCAGTGGGTTCGCCGCCTGCGTTGCCTGCACCCGTGGTCGACGTATACATATATAGACGATCCGAAACGCAAGCCCACTGCTTTAATTGAACGTGGACGCATATCCTCGAAACGGCCTGGCAGCCTGCATAACATGCTCCGCCAGAGAAGGACCCATCAGAGCCCAACGTAGTAAGCCGCGGACGCCGTGCAACTCGGTACCACATGCAAGTTGTCATGCACCCACCTGCCGCCCTCATCCTTATCTTGCCCAACCCGTCATTCTGATCATAGCAAGGAATAGGAATCGTCCGGGGGGGCAACGACGCAAGATATGTAGCAATCCGCGCCGCCAAGCGATCACACGTAATACGGTCACAATCATGTGCGGGGATCTCTCGTGGCCGCGGCGGGAAATACGCAGCAGCAAAAGCCACATCAATCAATCCAGTCTTAGCCCGTGTAAGCAATCCTCGTCCTCGCATCATACCAAGGACACGCGTCACCTGGACAATCTGCTCTGTCTTGACACGCTCGATCGTTTTCCTCCTGACCGTCGTTCCTGTTGTCGCCCGTTGCTTAATTCCTATAACTGCCACCGCACCAAACTGTGTCACTCTTCTCGCAATGCCCTCCACCCTGTCCAGCGTGTTGGCGGAGAGGGGACTGCAACTCCTAGCTCTGAAACCGAACATCACCACTCGAAACAGCCGCCAGCAGCGGAGAAGCATCCATATCCCACGTAGTGTGTGAATGTGCAACTAGGTTTACGGACGCGCACCGCGATGTCGGACCTGGGCCCTGGGGCTGGAGGGGAGGAGGAGGAGGAGGAGGAGGAGGAGGAGGAGGAACAGAAGGAGGCGGAGGAGGCTCTGGCCGCCGGGCCGCGGCGCGGGCGAAGGGTGCCCGTCGTCCTCGCGCGCTCCCCGCGGGGCGACCCCTCGGGCGAAGGGCACACCCGCCCCACTGCTCCTGCCGCGGGCCGCGGCTCTCGCCACGGGGGCTCGATGTCTCGGCAAGGGCTCGAGCTCAACGATAGTTTGTTGTGTTTCGTTTTGTGATCGGATCCTCCCTCGTTCTGTTTTCGATCCGCCTTGCTTCTGGTCCGACGCAACGTCCAAACGGCAACGGTCCACGAGATCGCCGACAACACCGCTCTGGCTCGAACCCTGCTCTCGAAACGGGGGCTCGTGCTTTCTGTGTTCGTTTTGTTCTCGGTTGTCCATGGATCTGTCGCTGTTCCGCCTTTGCTGCGAAACGAAATCAAAACAAGAGCGGTCCACAAAATCTCCGAAGCATCGTTTAGCACGAGCCCTGGGCTTGATCTCTCAGCGGCGGGACAGCCCGCGAGCCCTGAGACGGCGAAGCGTCGCCGAGGCCAGCATACCCTGACAAGCAGCCACTCTGCTGGTCTCGGCTGCACGTAACTCACCATCGTTTGGACGTCCATTCCTTGTGTTTTTTTCGGTTTCGTGTGTGTGTGTGTTTTCGCCAAATGATCAAGGATGCTCCTCGATGGCCCTCGCCGAGAAAAAATGCACACGTCCGAGCGATGCCAGGGTAAAGAGTGACCCTGGGCAAGCATGGCCTTTGGCGCGCAGTTTTTAGGGGGCCGCTGTCGCATCGCGTTCCGCGATCGGGGGGCCCAGGTGGGCCCACACAAATGGTCACTCCGAAGAAGGGCCACTCGTGCGCGTAGTCGATCGTCCTCGTCCCCCTTCTCCTCCACCCCATCCAGGTCAAACACCTACGCTCCGTGTGCGATGCGATGCGCGACGCGCGGTGATCTTCGCCTCCACCAGAGACCACCTTGGAGCGAAGAGCAGCTCTCCTGGGCAAAGCGCTGACCACAGGGCGAAACCAGCCGTGGCCACGAGGGACGGGTAGTGGTATCGGTACTTCTCCGTCCACTGACTCCCATTCTCTTCCCCTCCACTTATATTCCCTCGCCTGTTCTTTCTCTCTCTCGATCTCGTTCTCTTCCCATCCCCTTCGTCTTCCCTCCGACCCTCACGCACGACGAACGCATCCACATCCATGCCCTCGCGTCTTGACGCTTACACGTGATCCCGTGGATGCGCGATCCTGCGGTCCGCGCGGCGCATCTGGGCAGCGCCGCCCTGTGTATCCACGGGTGCGCGGCCCAGGAACTCAGACCGCGAGGCTGTGGATGGGTACATCGCCATGCGTTCTGCCCGCGCATCCTTCCCCCTCCATGGCGCCGTCTCCGTGCCTCATCCCTCCGCCGCCGCCCATGGGCCACCGCGCTCGCAGAGAAGAAGTTCTGGAAGTCCTTCACCAAAAAGCGGAGCTCCTCCTTCCCGGTCTCCCCCTGCGCGCGCAGGAACATCGCGTGGCCCGCGATGACCGCCTCTGGCACGACGGAAACGAGGTCTGGGGGCACAAGGACCTGCTTCGGACCTCTGGTGCTCTCCCCGCGCCCAGAGACCGTCGTGAAACCACTCGGGACGGACCACCTGTCCCTGGGAAAAGCCCCAGGGTCTGGGGCTCGTTTCCATCAGGACTCATTTCCTTCATGGCGACGCCTTCTGGAGGGGCTCCCAGGGCTGCACCAGCTCCTTCGGAAGGATGCCCTCAACCTCGGAGGCCATCATGGCCTCTCCTCCCTGCCCGCTCAGCGTCATGTGGAGTGCGATGTGCTCCAGGATTCGCTTGAAGGCCTCGATCTTACCCTCCTCCTCCTCCCTTCTCCTCCTGCTCCTCCTCCTCCTACCCTGAAGTCGGGCCAGTCCTCCTACGGGGGGTGTTTTGGACGAAAAATCAAGGAGTGAGGTGGCTGAACCGAACGGTCATTCACTGTCCCTGGGTGCGTGGCTGAAGTGGAATTCCGCGATGCGGATTAGTGTTATTGTTGTTGTCGTTGTTGTTGTTATTGTTATTGTTGTTGTGGTTGTTGTTGTTGTTGTTTTGTTGCTGTTGTTGCTGTTGTTGTTGTTTGTTGTTTGTTGTTTGCTGCTCGTTGTTTGTTGTTTGTTGGTTGTTGGTTGTTGTTTATTGTTGTTGGTTGTCGTCGTCCCACCCGCGACCCGCCCCGCGACCCACCCCGAGACCCACCCCGCGACCCACCCGCGACCCACCTGCGACCCACCCCGCGACCCCACCCGCGACCCACCCGCGACCCACCTCGCGACCCACCCGCGACCCACTCCCGACCCACCCCGCGACCCGCCCGCGACCCACCCCGAGACCCCCCTGGCGACCCACCGGCGACCCACCCGCGACCCACCGCGACCCACCCGCGACCCACCCGCGACCCACCCCGCGACCCACCCAAAATGTTCGCCGCCTGCGGCGGGCTTCTATTGCATCCGTTCCAGGTGGAGAACCTGCGACCCACCCGCGACCCAAACCGCGTTCAGTGTACAAACTTACATTTTCGCGCCTGCGGCGGGCTGTTTTTGAATTCCTTCCAGGTGGAAGTGGAGAGCCCGCCACCCACCCGCGACCCAAACTACGTTCACTGAACAAGCCAAAACATCGGCGCGTGCGGCGGGTTTCTTTTGCATTCGTTCCAGGTGATGAACCTGCGACCCAAACCGCGTTCAGTGTTCAAAGCGAAATTTTCGGCATCTGCGGCGGGCTGTTTTTGAATTCCTTCCAGGAGGAGGTGGAGAGCCCGCGACCAACCCGCGACCAAAACTACCTTCACTGAACAAGTCAAAACTTCGGCGCCTGCGGCGGGCTGTTCTGGCATTCGTTCCGACGACGACGAAGGCTCGAGGCCTGCGTCGCCCGCGGCGCCCGTGCGCGCCCCCTCACTCTTATCCGCAATTGCGGGTTCGGGGTGCTACATCAAAAATCAGAAGAAAAAAAAAACCAGAATGGTCAAACAATGCTCAGAAAATCAGCCTCCTGTAGACGGACAGGCCCGACTCAATCCTACCCATCCTCATCCCCTTTCCTCCTCCTCCTCCTCCTCCTCCTGCTCCTCATCCTCCTCCTCCTCCTCCTCCTCCTCCTCCTCCTCCTCCTCCTCCTCCCCCTCGTCCTCCTCCTCCTCCTCCTCCTATTCCTCCTCCTCCTTAAGGTCTTGGATCCCAATCCTCATCCTCGCATCGATTCTCCGAACCCTCTCTTTGAGGCCTCCATCTTCTCGTCCTTGTTGTGCCGGTCTGCCTGCGACTTGCTCAGGACACGCTGGAGCATGACGTCGATGGCCACGCGGTACACTGAGGTGATGTTGGCCTCGGCCCGAGCGGGCTTCTCCACGCTTCGGGCTCGGGGGGCAAACAGAAAACGATCGAACCGGCATGTTATTGGCCAGGCCAGGATGCGGTCGAAAGGTAGCCGACGAAGAGAAATATAACCTGAACTTTTCCGCCGTTCGGGACGCCTGCTCCACAGCGGCTGGAAAATCTATACCCTGACGTGCCACCGTAAAGGTATAAACTTTCCAGCTGCACTGGGGCAGACGTGGTCGGCGGCAGACAAAAAAAGGTTATACCGTTCTGCGTCTGCCGAGAGACATCTGGAGCTGCCGGCCCTGAACATGCCCGCTGCGTGCACGTCGCCTGGGCACGGGCCCGGGCCCGCTGGTTCGCCTTTTCCTGCCCCACACCCGTCGGAGCGGCGGGCGGTGAGACCCGTGCGGGCCTCCTCCTTCTCCTCGTGGTCCTCCTGTTGGCGGCGCGCCAGCGAAAATGGGTGGGGCTCTGCCAAGAGAGGGCGGCATTCGAAGAGGGAAGGGGGCATCCGTTTGTTCATTGATATCAATATCTCTCTCTCCCTCCCTCCTTCCCTCCCTCCCACCCTCCCTCTCTCCCTCTCTCTCTCTCTCTGTCTCCCGCTTCGCTCACGCATACCACCCCGCAAGCAGCTGACACCTCGAGGACCAGTCGCCGAGGTGCGCTGGCCATGCAAAGTGACCAGGCTCAGGCACACCAGCGACAGTCCCAGACGAGGTGCCGCACATCGTGGTGCACGTGAGGAGAGAAGGGGTTGAAGCGTCCAGGAGCTTGCAAGAAGGCCCTTTTTATCGGAGGACGTCAGCTGACCACCTCAGAGATCCTGGACCCAAGATCGGTATATAGCTCTCCCTGGCAAAGCCATGTCCAGGCACAGGATGGGCCAGGGCGTGATCGGATAGTTAGATGGTCAGATGACGTGCCCCAGTCTCAGAAGGCAGGGGAGGGCATCCCATAGTGCTCCCCTGGGCGTGTGAGAGGCCCACCCCCACCCACAAGCCCCTTCCAAGCAAGCCGCCTGTCCTGGTCCTCGTGGTCCTCCCCACGCTGCTGGGCTTCTTTCTTCTCGGCCTCTTTCTTTTGCATGGTCTGCAGGTAGCACAGCAACATGCTGAGCATCATCGGGTTGCCGAAAACCTCCTCCTGCTTCTCGCCGTCGGCCCCGTTGGTCGACTGCTGGTTGTCCCTGTCCATCCCACTTCGGTTCAACTTCGCAAACAGAGAATCGAACGCATCAATTCCAGATATCCCCAACCGTGTGTGCGCCACCATTCGGATCTGCTCGTTGGAAAGGTTGTCAAGCTTCATTGCCACCATGCACTCGCTGATGTCCTCGAGGGTCGACTGGCCCCCAATGAGCGGCCTGGAGGTCACAAAAACTAGATGACGCTCCTGCATGCGCAACTTGATGCAGCACTCGATCACCTCCTTGAGCTCTGCGGAATCCTCGAGGCCTTCGAAAATGAACATCACTCGGTTCATCTTGATCGCCTGGCAAATCATCAGATAACGTGAGCTGTCCTCTCCGAATGTGATGCGCAAATACTTGTCGAACCAATCGTGGATAACGCTGGGGTCCAGCTTGCTCAGCTCCGGGTCCGGCGTGGAGCGCCTAACGAGGTCTGCCACGGACAGGAGCAGGGGCATGATATTGGTGTTCCTGTCCACGAGCTCCATGATCAGGCGGCTGACCATACAGGTCTTCCCGCTGCCCGGCGAGCCCAATATCAAGAACGCGTTGGGCGAGCACGACGGCTCCCCCCGCTCAAATGTCTCGATCACCTTGAGGATGTGCTTCCATCCTCTCTGGGGCCCAGCCTCATTGTCCTCACCGCTGGAATTTGTTGCGCTCAGGCTCCTCTGGATCGCCCTGGCCAGACCCTTCCCGGCCTTCACCCCGAAATTTATGCCCTTCGTCTGCAACGTGGGCGGGGCACACTCCTTGACATTGAGCCTTGCGCCGGACAGAGAATCGATGATGAGGCTCGACCGTGCACGCAGGTACGCTTTGAAGCGGTGCGTCTCTTCCTCGAACATCTCGGCAGTCACGCCTGGGACCACCCTCCCACTGCTCATGGGGTCGAGATGCCTGTACTCCTCAGACGGCTGACCGTCGTTGGCAAACGGCATCTTGATTTTGTACTGCCAGTTCGTCTCATCGGTAGACCTCTTTGCTCTTTGCACTTGGGGGAAAGGCGTCCTGACAGACGGGTCCTGAACCCCAGGCCCCCTCAATGACCAATTGTTCGTCCTGAGCCGTCTTTTGAAGGTGCCGCGGTACAGGAAGGCCCCGAAAAAGCCGAACACGGCGAAATAGCTCAGGACCCCGTTCCCTGAAAACTCTTTTCTTCATGGCGATCTTGGCGTCTGGGTCGAAATTCGCAGCCTGGCCCTGTCCTGGGGAACTGTCTAGCCATAACTTTGAGGTGGATCCAACCGTGGCAACGAGGAGCCTCACAGAAGCCCGGAAAGGACTGAAAACGAACCCAAACCTGGAACCTTGATCCCCGCACCCCGACCATTCTTCTCTTCATGCCGAGCGGGTGATCGAGGAGGAGGAGGAGAGGAGGAGAAAGAACAATGACCCCTTCTCTTCATGCCATGAAGAAAAGGGGGCATGGTGAGGACCTCTCGACCACGGTGGCGTCGACCCAGCTGAAGTCGTCCGCGCTCCTGGTGACCAGAATCGACTGGCCGACGTCGTAGCGTCGCGGCATGATGAAGGTGTGGTTCGCAGGTGTGGGGTCCCAAGCCGCCTCTTGAGAGGAGGCGGGGAGGAGGAGGAGGAGGAGGAGGAGCAGGAGGAGGAGGAGTAACGGCGACTTGAAATCATCAAGACGGCCGCTTTGGCCTCTGAAGTTCAGTTTCAAACTCTAGACCGCCAACAAGACTACCCAGGAGCAAGGGGCCCAGGGACACACACACACACACACATCAAAAAAACACCAACCCAAGGATTCCCCGTATGTATTTTCCATATTTCCAAATGTCCTGGATGTGTGTGTGTATGTGTGAACGGTGTGTGTGTGTGGATGTGTGTGTGTGTGTGGATGTGTGGATGTGTGTGTGTGTGTGTGCGTGCGTGGGTGTGTGTGTGTGTGTGTTTGCGTGTGCGTGTGCGTGTGCGTGTGCGTGTGCGTG
>CAUYUJ010019949.1:0-215463 GCA_963575745.1 Prorocentrum cordatum | reverse complement strand
GCTCGTGCGCGTGCGTGTGCGTGTGCGTGTGCGTGTGCGTGTGTGTGTGTGTGTGCGTGTGCGTGTGCGTGTGCGTGTGCGTGTGCGTGTGCGCGTGCGCGTGCGCGTGCGCGTGCGCGTGCGCGTGCGTGTGCGTGTGCGTGTGCGTGTGCGTGTGTGTGTGTGTGTGCGTGTGCGTGCGCGTGTGCGTGTGCGTGTGCGTGTGTGTGTACATGTTCTGGATGTGTGTGTGTGTATTCTGCCATTCCCGAACCCTGGGCAACGGGCCGAGGTCCGGGAGCCCAGGCCACGAGCGAGCCGAGTCCGTCGAGGCCTGCTGGGAGAGAAGGACGGGCCCCACCGCAGCCAGAGGTAGGTTTAAGTCGGGCCTGTCCCCCTACATGGGGATTTCGACGAAAAATAAAAAACACCCCAAAAATAATCAAAAGGTAGTCCAACTATAGTCGGGTGACTATTTTTGGAGTATTTTTTGTCATGTTGAAGCATTTCGGGGGTATCTTAAATTTTTCGCCGACAATCCCCCTGTAGGGGGACAGGCCCGACCTAAAGGTAGGTCGACAGCCTACTACGCCGCCGCTGGGCGAGCAGCAGGGCGCGCCGCGGCAAAGGAGGATGAGGGGCAGCAAGCGGCGGGCGGGAGGGGGAGAGGAAAGGGGGGGGGGCCTGATGTCTGGGGAGAAGGAGGGACCCGAGCGCAGCCAGAGGTATGCCGACGGCCTGCTACGCCGCAGGGCGAGCAGCAGGGCGCGTTGCGGCAAAGGGCCGACCCCCGACATCCGACGAATTCTTCCTATCCCGGGTCCCACTGGCCCCGACCCCGCCCCAGTACCAGATTTTCGCCACGGATCCGTTTTTGCTTGTCGCGCGGCGCTGCGAGTAGCAAGCGGCGGGAGGAAGAGGCAGGAAGGGAGAGCAACACCAGCGGAGCCAGGGGAAGCTGCAGGCGAACCGCTCAAGTCCTCCTCTGCCTCCTCGTCCTCCACCTCCCCTCGGGCTGGAGCCTCTCACGTGCCCCTCTACCTCGCTCCATCACCGGCGGTGGACAAACATCTCTTTATGACTACCTACCAGACCACCACAACCCAACCCGAAGACCCGATTTTCGGATTGGGGGGGTAAGGGTTCCACGCGTGTTTTTTCGAGGTTTCCCGACCCCCCCCCCACTAGAAATCGATGGTAAATCTGAACCTTCGGGTTGGGTTGGGGTGGCTTGGTGGGTGGTGACTTTAGTAAACCTCCCTTTAGTGAAAACGGCCTGGGACCGAAACCGCCAGACCTGGACCCGCAAAAATGACGGCCGCGACGCCCTCTCGCGAACCGAAAACGGCCAATTCCTTAATCGACGTGTCGGGGTAGGAGGTCTGTCCACCCCCGACATCAGCGTCCCTCTCCAGCTCCCCTCCCCCCTCCGCTCGTGCCCGCACGGACCTGCCCGCCCGGGGCGCCTGCAGGTCGAGAGGAAGGGCGGCCATGGCACCTCCCTCCAGGGGGCCGCCGAGGAGTCCACACGACGCGGGTCGCTCCTGGCGGCGCACGCTGCCAGGCGGCCTCGCTGTGGGTCGCTGCAGCATCGGAGCACGCGTGCTGCGCAGCGGAAGGGCTGCTCTGCGCAGGCATCCTCGAAATCAGCCTCGCCGCGATGCCGAAGCCGTCCGCGCTGGCGACCCTGTCTGCGGTGACCCGAGGCGCCCGCAACCTCGCGGGAGCGCGCGGCGCGGCGCTGGGCCCCCCGCGGACGACTGACACAGCTGCGGGGCGGCGACAGCCGGCGCACTGGTGGGGGGCCCAGGCGTGAATGAGGGGGCAGCCGCAGTTTTGGCTCAAATTCAAGCCGCTCGACCCTGGCCCTGGTTGGGTTTGGACGCAGACGACGGGGTCGGCTCAAGAGGCCCGGTCCCGGCGCCCGGGCCAGGCGCGCAGGGTGATCCACGTGCGAGGCCGGTGCTGTATGGGCAGCCGCGGCGGTGGGCGCGCGACTGGGCGCGCCGCTTGCGCTGCCAGCGCTGCGGCGAGCCTGCGCCGAAGCGGATCGCTGATGCCGCCCGGGCGGGAGCCCAGCGGGAGCCACGCCTGCGGGACAGGTCCAAGCTGGACGTGCCTGCTGGGCAGCAGCGCCAGCGCGGTGGTGGATAAACGCATGGCGAGGACTCCTGTGCGGCCCTGGTGCAGCGTATGTTGCCTCGCCCCGGGGAGCTGCGGCGCCGCCTGGCGACACTTGATGCCGCCCTCCGGGGCTGGCACTTCGCAGGACGCCTCGGGGGTCGAGCTGAGCCCTGCGCAAAAGGAGCTCCGTACTGGCGCGATCGGCGCACGGCCGCCACGAACTATGGGGCGGCAGCGGATGTTGCAGAGTGCGACCGGCAGATCCACGGCTTGGAGCAAGCTTTTCAAGCATCGCAGCCTTGGGCAACCCGCGTCCAGGCCGCAACGGACTCGCAGAGGGCAGCGGCGGCCAAGCTCAAGTCGAGCAGCGAGGACTTGATGGAGGCGCATCCTGCCGTCATGCACTTCGGGGCCGAGATGGCCAAGGTGCAGGAAGCGCTGCGCCAGGCCGATGCGGCCCTCATGGCGGTGCAGGCAGAGGCGGCTCTTGCACGCCGGCCGCGGACCTCTCCGAGACTGGGGTCGCCGCAGCCTTCGACACGCCCGTGGACGCGGGGCCCGAGGCGGCGGAGGTGAGGTCGCGGCGCTCGTCGAGCAGCTGCTCCGCGCGCTGCCCGGAAGCGCTCGGTGGAGGGCTGGACCTGCTCGGCCTGGCGGCCGAGGTGGGCCACGCCCGCGAGCGGCTCGCCTCGCTCTCTGCTCCGCGGAGCTGGAGCTCGCCCGCCGGAGCGGGCTCGCCTCGCTCACCGACGCGGACCCAGGCAGAAATGCCTGCTGGACCCCTGGCTCAGTCTCCCCTTCTTCGAGCAGGGACCGATCATCCCGGCATTCCTAGAAGGCCTTCCACGACATGTTCTTAGAACCCCTTCTCAAATGTTCTAACAAGACAGAAGCAGAAGCACGATGTGTTAAAACAAGACAGCGCCAGCAAGAGATGTCCTGAGAACATGTCGTGCAAGTCTCCAACGGTTCTTGAAACATTCTTGGGTGGGCCAGGCCAGGACGCTGCGCCACTGCTTGACTTCTGCGCCTCGCGGGGCGCAGCGTGGCAGAGACAAGCTCCGCCGCGCCCCGGCCGCGGGCGGTCCCCTCCAAGAACGGGCCGCCCCGGCGGGGCCGCGCCCGCCACCATGCATCCCTCCTGCTCCTCCCGCCGATCCCCGTCCTGCTCCGTGCCCCGCCTCCCGACGAGCTCGGCCTCGGGAAACCGCTTCCCCGCCCCAGGAGAGTCGAGGGGTCCAGGGGAAGGGGTCGAGAACCCTGGGGGGGGGAGACTTCACGAGAAGAATGCGAGGTCAGAGGAAGAAGGCCTGCTTTCCTCATCCTCCACCACCTCGCCTCGGCCTTCCCGCCAGGGTCCAGGGCTCCGCGCAGGACGTATTGGCCGCCATCGGCCAGCCCCTGCACGATCACCGAGGGCAAGCTCTGCTGCAGCTGATCCAGCCCCTCGGCCGACCGGTCCACGCAGAGGTTGGAGCCTGATCTCCTCCTGCTGCTCCACCTCCCATACTCGTCCACGCTCATCCGTCCTCCCCCGATCCCCCTTCTTCTACGTTCCCCATCCCCTCCTCAACGTCCTTGCTCCGTCTCTCTTCTCCTCCTCATCCATATCCCCCTCCCCCTCGCCCGCCTTCCACACACACATCCATCTTCTCCTACATCTCGTGATTACCCTCGTCGGTCGTCTTCCTCGCTCGTCCTCGTCGATCTCATCCGTTTCGTCCATCTCCATTTTCGCGCCCCTCCTTCTCCTCCTCCTCCTCCTCATCATCATCATCATGATCCTACTTTTCCTTCTACAATTCCTACGTCTCCTCCTCCCCGTGCGTTCCCATTCCGCTCCTCTCTTCGAGTCAACGACGTCTGGATTGGACCATCGCATCCAGACTTCTGGCAACCTCTCGCGGCTGCGGAGAATCCCCTCCTGCTGCTCAGCTTCCTTCGATGGCATCGTCCTTCTCATCCGCCCCAAACACCTCCGCGTGCGGGAGCGCGGGCGTGCGTGCTGGGACAGAGACGAGAAAATTGGAGCCAGGAGGGTAGCACCACACCGGGATGCCCAAGACGATCCGGGCTCGCATCCTCTGCTTCCCGTTGGCGTCGACGGCCACGGCATCGAGCGGACGGAACACGAACACATCGGAGCTGACAGCCTTATCTAATTTGACGCTGCCGTCCAGCTTGATCGAACTGCTCTTCTTGATCACTGGCGGTCTGGAATCGCCTGATGGGAGGTCAAGACCAGTGGGGGGTGGCCAGGTCAGTAACTGCAGCGGGGGCGGGGGGTGAAGATGCCAGCACGGGAGGGCGCTAGGCCGAGGGTGGGTGGGCGTACCAGACTCGAATCAAGGCTTCGGCATTGGTTCATTGAAGGGGGGGGGGGGCTCAAGAGGAAACCCAGACATCCGGCCGTTTCAGAAGAAACCGCCGCCATGAACAAACTCTCGACTGGCCGTCCACGGCACGGAAAGATGAGGGCTAAGGGGGAAACAGGTCCTGGAGCAGGTTCTCCCGTTTCGGGCCTGGGCCCCGGGATCGTCCGAAAACGGCTCAGGGTGGAGAGCTGGTCCGTGGGAGCTCCCAGGAGTCCAGGGCCCGTTTCCCTCGGGACCCCTTCCCTGCATGGCAACCTCCCGAGCCTGTCTCAAGAAGAAAACCCAACGGCATAAGCAGAAGCACTCTCGGACGTCTCCGCAAACCTCCGAAAATTCGCGTGGTTGTATGCGCTGCTCCTCCTACACGGCAGCGCGCACCCCACGAAGCAGTGCCATAGAATGAATTGGGACTGGGAAGTCCGCAGGGTGTCCTGCCGCAGGAGGCAGGCGACGGTCCTCCGAGAGTTTATGCTTACGCACTTGCTGTGACTTGCGGTCCTGGTGCGACATCTCTCCGAGCTGGGCCGATCCGCGGCGGGCTCCCAGGGCAGCCCTGGGACCAGCCCCCCTCCCCCCTTGCAGCGCATGCCCCCGCGGGGGCTGGAGACCGCAGTCGACCGCCCACGCACGCCCCCGCCGCGCGCACCAGAGGCCAGGCAGAAACGCAGAAACGCTCTGAGATGATGATGGTGATGATGGTGGTGGTGATGATGACGACGATGGTGATGGTGATGATGGTGATGATGATGGTGATGATAGTGATGATAGTGATGATGATGATGATGTTGATGATGTCGATGATTATGCTGATGATCGTTATGATAATACTGATGATGATAATGATGATGCTGATGACGTTGATGTTGATGTTGTTATTGTTGATGATGATGATGATGATGATGATCACCATGATGATGGTGATTATGGTGATGATGATGATGCTGATGATGATGGTGACGAAGGTGATGTTCATGGTAATGACGGGGATCATGATGCTGATGTGGATGATGCGCGCCCGAGGCCGAGCAGAACCGCCAGACCTGAGCTGCATCGCATCGCGAGATTGGATCGGATTGGAGACGGATCTGCTCTCGCCCGGATCTGCGCGGAGCCGGATCGTGATCGAACGACTTTAGACTGCAGGTCGAGACCTGGGCCCCTGCAGGCCAAGGAGGGTATTGGCTCTCGCCGTGTCAGATCGGGACCGAGGTCGGATGCGACGTGTTGGGATCGGGCAGGATCGAGATAGGACCGCGACTGGCGGCGCGCACCAGGGGGTGACGCGAGGGGCAGTCCTCACAGAAGCCTGGAGATGGAAGGGTTCTCACAGCCCCTGCCGGCTTCAAAGACGCCTTCTGAAACAAACTCCGGGGCCCTGTTGAATAGGGCCTGCCTCCCTAGAACCGACTCCGCTTGATCAGAGGGCCGCCCCCCCCTCCTGCACGCGCCGCCAACGCGAGCCACCCTGCTCGTAATCAGTCCTTTTCGCGGCGTCCACATCGTCGGGACGAGGCCGCGCGGGTGGCTCCCGGGCCAGAGGCTCCTCTCGAGAGGGGGCAGCTGGAGGCCATCTTGGTGAGCTCCGCGCCCCACGGACGAGGGCGATGGAAGAGAAGGGGGGAGAAGGGAGGAGAAGGAGGGGACGAGGGAGGATGAAGCAGGAAACACGACGGAGGAAGGAGGGGGACGAGGACGCGAGACGAGACGAACCCATGGAACCCACCACTGTCTGGAACGAGCGCCCACTTTGCATGGAATGGTTGACGCTTCGCGAATCCCCGCCAGCCCATCCAGAAACGATGCCCAGAGGAATTGCCTGGATCAGGGAAGTGGGCAGCACACAGAGGAAGCCATTATGAGACATCTTGGGATATCTTGAGCCATCTTGGAGGTCATCTTGGGCTCTCCCAGGCGCTCTTGGAGTCATCTTAATCAGTGCTCCCCCCCAAGAGGCCAACATGTGGCTAAAACCTTTTGTGAAATCAATCATTTGGCATTATCGCCGAGGCCTCTTGGAGCATCTTGTGTGCCTCTGGGGGGTCTCTTGGAGCCTCTTGGGGGTCTCTTGGGGGCCTCCTGGGGGCCTCTTGGGGGCCTCTTGGGGCCATCTTGGGGCCATCTTGGGACCTCTTGGGGCCTCCTGGCCCGGGAGCCACCACAGCTCTCGACCCCCTCCTCGGTGTGGGACGCGGGACGCCGCTCTCGCCGCCACCACGGCTCTCGACCCCTTCCTCGGTGTGGTTGAGAACCTGGGCACGAGGCAGCTTTGGGACGGCGCGGAAACCGCCGAGCACCTCGGCATCCGTGGGGCCGCGTCCTCTGCCCTCGCCAACCCTCCGGTTCCCCTGCCCAGGGACGGGTGGGACAAGGTGATGGACCTGACCGCGCGCCTGGCTACCCTCCCCGGGTCCGCGGAAATTCGGGAGCGTGCGTGGATCCAGTGCGTGGCGTCCAAATGGCGTTGGGCCTCTCCGTTCGTTTGCACGCCTCCCCAGGAGCTCACGCGGCTGACGTTCCGTAGCGTTTCGCGCACGTGCTGCACGTGGTGGTGCCAGCGCAGATGGTGGGCGGAGCGGCTGGCCCTGCACCCGGCCGTCGGGTCTTCCTTGCAGGCGCTGCGGGTTGCGGGAGACTTCCCGGTCTCGCCCCTGTGGCTCTCGTCGGTGGGTCACCATGCCGCTTTATTCGGGCTTCGCCTGGCCCCGCTTGTCCCCCTCCCTGGTGTGTGGCTGGCTGTGGGGGGGCTCGCGGACCCTCGCGCCCAGGCCGCTGTGCGGCGCGCTGCCGTCACTCCCGCCCTCGCCGCTCTCTTGGGGTACCCGGCTCTGGCGGGCGCCTTTGACGCCTCTGGGGGGGCCGGCCAGCACGCCCTCCGGGTCGTGGCTCGATGCCTCCTCCTGCGGCCCCGCCGAGGCGCCCAGCCCCGGAACGACGAGGAGGGGATCGAGGCTATCGACGTCGAGGCGTCCAGCGCGCCTGTGTGGAGGGATTTGCGCCGGAGCCTTAGCCCTCCTTCGCGCACGTTGCTTAGCATTTGGCGGGGGGGGGCCACCTGGACCCCTACGCGGCGGTGGCGGGGCAAGCACGCTCAGGCTTGCCCGTGGTGCCCTGAGCTCCATTGCTCCGCGCGGCACTTATGGGCAGCTTGTCCGCGCTTCGCCGAGGCCCGCTCTCGCCTCAGCGCCGAGTTCCAGATCCCGCCTGCGTGGTGGGCCTCCCAGCCGCGGGTCACGGCGAAATCTGGCTGGATCACTTTTTCGGCCAGACGGTCGACCGAGCGACGCGCCCAGCTGCAGGTCGCAGCGTGCCGCCTCGGTTTTCAGATCCTCCAGGGGCTCCCTGTGCCAACTGAGGTCCCCTGCGCCAGCTCCTCGCTGGCGGCGGCGGCGGCGGTGGTGGCGGCGTGGGGGCCGCCTCCCGGCGGTCTCGGCGGCCCCGGTGGCGACCCAGGCGACGGCGACCCCGGCCCCGACGACGACCTCGACGACGACGTTTTCCCCGACGACGTGGACGACGCCGACCTCTTCTTCCCCAGTGACGGCGGGACTTTCCCCGACGACGGCGGCCCCCCCCACGACCACGGACCCTGCGACGACCTGCCGCCTTTCCCTCCGTCGAAGCGTCGGCGGCATGACGATCACCCGCCCCCCGCTGGTTCCTGTCCCGGTGGTGGTGGTGTTGGGAGTGTGCGCGTCGGTTCGTGCTCATAATTGACGGCGGGCCGTGTGGTCCGCGCGCGCTGACGCCTACGTCGCCGCGCTGGCGGCGGCGCGCCCGTCTCGTTTGGATTTTTCCCAGCGGCCAGGACATAGGCTTCCTGCCGCTTAGCATCGTGTGTGTGGGCCTCCTGGGCGCTTCTTGGGGCCATCTTGGAGGGGATCGACCAAACAAGAGGGGAGTATTACTTAGCGTCCACCCCCAGGAAACCAAAATGGAGCCAAAACCTGAGTAAAACAAGTGATTTGGGCTTCCTCGCCGAGGCCGTTTTGGCATTCTCGCCGAAGCCTCTTGGAGCATCTTGGGTGCCTCTGGGGGGTCTCTTGGGGCCTCTTGGGGGTCTCTTGGGGGCCTCCTGGGGGCTTCTTGAGGACCTCTTGGGGCCATCTTGGGGCCATCTTGCGACCTCTTGGGGCCTCCTGGGCGCTTCTTGGGGCCATCTTGGAGGAGATCTACTAAAGAAGTTCGGAGCATTAATTAGCCTTGCCCCCCCGGGAAGCCAAAATGGGCCAAAGACCATGGTCAAATCAATGATTTTGGCTTCCTAGCCAAAGCCGTTTTGGAAGCTCTGACACCTCGCGCCCCCCCCCCTCCAGGTCCACGGGTAGGGGGTAGGGGGAGGGGTAAGCCCCTCCCCGAAAGGAAAACGCTCCAAACCACCGACGCCCAGAGGGCTGGTGGGATTCTCGGGATGGGTCGCTTCGACCCTCAGGAAGCTCTTCTAATCGATCCGCCGATCTGGAGAGCGAGCTGAGAAGAGCCTCAGCAAGAGCTTCAGCTCTGAGCCCGAGCGAGAGTTTCAGCTCTGCTTGGGGGGGTCGCCAGGGTAGCTCTGCTGGGGAAGGGGGGGGGTGTCCCCCATCTGACGTTTTCTTAATCGTTTGCACATCCCCAAAATGTTTCGGGGGTCCCAAGGCCCCACCTCAAATCTAGCCGCTACCGCCCCCCGGATTCTCCCATCGGAGCCCTCCCCGGACGCCCCCCCCCGGGAAGGGGGCGAGGGGGGAGGGGCGGTCCCCCATCTTGCGTTTTCTTAATGATTTGCACATCCCCAAGATGTTTCGTGGGGGCCCAGGGACCTCCCTCAGATCAAGCTGCTACCGCACCCCGAGACCATCCCCTCGGAACCCTCCCCGGACCCCCCCCCGGGACCGCTCCAGGCACCCCCACAGAGGGCACGCATAACTAGAACTAGGGAGAAGAAAGAGGACCGAAAGAATCGAGGAGGGAGCATGCCACAGGGCCGCGAAGATCACCGAATCCGGAGCCCACCGGATCGGCGGCACTGGCCGGAGGCCATTGCATATGTGTGTATATAGATACGTAGGTGTATACATCGTTATGTAAATACATACGTGTATACATATGTGTATATATACATATATATATGTGCAGCTCACCCTCAAGTGAGGCACTGGCCTGTCGGCGCCTCCGAGGAACGCGCCTCTGTGGCATGCTGACTTAGAATGCGCTGGAGACAGCACAACAAAGCTGCTTGCCTGTGGCTGCTGGCTCTCTGGTCGGCGCGCGCCCCCCTTCCCCGCCCCCGGTCGCCGCTCCCCCGTCCCTCGACCAGAACCTCGGCGAGGCACCACTACAGTTGGGATGCTTGGAACCTCTGCGTGTGAATATGTTGGTGGCATGCTGCGCTCCCCTGCCAGCACTCGCGCTGCTACCTCTGAGGCAATCGCACCACGCTCCACATGAGCAGCAAATCTCGCACCCCTGTGCCAAATCATGCGCTGCTCGTTACTGACGGGATCTCCCACCCCAGTGGGCCCCGAAGGGCGCGGCCGCGAAGCCGCGAACTTTTCCGCCCCCTCGATCTCCAGGATCCGCGCAAAGAGGTCCTGACCCTACTGGCCGACCGGATTGTTCACATCGAACTGCGTGATGCCAAGGCAGCGCTAGTCTACCTCGCTCTTCTGTAGGATACTGAAAAAACGTGCTTCTCTGCGAACCCTAACTTCAGGATGTTGACGGTGGCCACCGCGTCGCCCCAGAAGTCCCCCGCGTCCGACTTCAATGGTTTTCCCTTTCTGCTGCGCCTCCCCATCGGCGCGCCGACGCGTCGCGATGCGACGGCGCGGAGGTGGGGCGGCCCTCGCCCGCGATAAGAACAACGGTCGGTCTGCTCGCCTGCCTTCGCGCGGCGCGCCAACTCCCCGCTCTCGACGTCGCGCGCCTCGCCCGCGGCCGCGAGAGATGCTGGGGGGGCCTGCGCCGCGCTCATCTCGAACGCGAGAGAAACGCCGCCGCTGCGAGGTCGGCCACGTCGCGCGTCGTAGCCGAGAGAAGACGAATCACGAACAGCAGGCGCTTGTCGTGCTTGCCCGCGTTCATCTTGCCGTCGCCGCCCTTCGGCGCCCCCTGCTCGCGGCCGCCCGCGCCGTCGCCCGCGGGCCTGCGCGCCGGCGACGGGTTGAGCCGCGACGGCGCCGGGGGCTCTGGCACGGCCCCCCAGGCTGGCTTTATAAGTTCCCGCTCGCGGATGAGGCGGCGGGCGGGGGGCTTGCACTTTCTGCGGCAGATGAGAGCATGCATGGCCGCGGAACGCATCCAACTCATCACCCTTGCAATCGCGCGCCAGGCACGCGCGCATTCTGAAAGGAACCGACGCCGCCGAAGCAATGGAGCCCTTAAGTCTGACAGCTGCCTCGCAGAACCGACCCAAGAAAATGACTTGCAGCGGCCACTTGCGCGGATACTTGCCTAAACTGTGCACGCGCATTGCGCGGCGTAGGGGCAGCTGGAAGGTCTCGCGCATGTGGCGCGCGCGCATGGTTTGACCGTGCTTTGCGATCGCTGCAGGCGGCGTTGCACATTCTGCCCTGGTCACATGCTATCTCGCACCTGTAATTGCCGTTCGCCCTCAACCGCGCGGCCCCCGCCTCGCCCTCCACCCGCGCGTCGGTAGCTGCCGTGGACATGCGCGCGCCTCGGGGAAGAGCGCGCGCCCCGACCTCCCAGGCCTCGACCTCCATCAAATCGATTTCGACGCGGGGTCTTTTAGCCGACTGCGAGTCTGCGAGAATGCGAAATCCGAGAGCCGTTCCCCTACGGCATCATGCCCCAGACATTCCGAGGCAAACTCCAGGCCCCCGACGAGCTGAATCACCAGGGAAAAGCCGAAACCGTCAGGGCCTCATCCGTAAGCTGCGGCTCGCACTCGAGCCCTTCCGCTGTCGCGAACGCGCCGAGCGCCGCGCTAGGGGGCCCCGCGCAGCAAGTCGGACGAGCCGCCCGCGATTGGCGCAGCTTCAATCGACGGATGCTGAGTTCGATCTGGCGCCCCGCCATGCGCCGGCAGCCCAAGGCCAGCGCCGTCATCACGTTCGTCGGTTGCAGCCCCCCTCATAGCGACACGGCGCAGAACGGCCGGGCGCCCGTCTAAGAGCGGGCGGCCACCCTTCCGTAGGGCGCTCAGTCCAACACAATGAATCGCAACGTTGAACGCCTGGCCCCGAAATAATGCGCGACACCACCTGTGAAACATAACGAATCAACAGATTCCCCGCATTCAGCGAAACAAGAACCTCCCCGACACCTCGCGACGCCCGCTCACTTCGCGGCGCGCGGTGGCCCGGGGTTTCAGAAGCGGCCTCAGGTTGCGAACGCGTTCCGAAACTGCCCCCCCGGATAATATGCGTGCACATGTACGGCGCACGACGTGCGTGATAATCGTGATGCGCGATGTGGAATGACAGCCCTTGCTTGCTAACGGTTCGCCCGCGTCCATAAGGTGCTGGGGCTGCGATGGAATCCATCCTCCTTCCCCGGACTATCTAGACAGCCCCATGGCGCACTGCTCCGATCTGCAAGCGTCATTCCCTGCACGTCGCCCGCGCATTTCGTCGGACTCAGATCTACAGGCGGGCCAACCCAAAAGGAGATGGGACATCGTGTCGCAGTGTCCTGCTGGCGGAAGGCGCAACTCCGCGCTGGCACTGCTCGCGCAGACGTGCCCGCGAAGATCCGAACTGGGAATGGGCACCCCAATGGGTCCGCCGCGCCGCGGTCGCGCAAGGAGAGGCCACTTCTGCGCGCCCATCTCCATCGCGGCCGAGCGGCAGCGCTGACGACGCAACTCTCGGCCGTGCCAAGTTCCTGCTGGAAGGGCTGTCTGGCCCCATTCAGACAGGGTGACCGCGCGTGTCAATGACCGCGCTGCGCCCTGTCACTAGCGCAGTGACAAGGGCGCGCGCCCGTCGCCGATGCTCGACAAGTCGGGGAACGATCAGCTCGGTGGCGAGAAAAACTGCGCGCGCGAACTGCGAGATGCCGCGCGAAACCCTCCGCGCCATTCCTCCAACTTCTTCGGGATGTTCGCGCCCCGACTTGTTCCAAAAGAGAAGCACCTCCTGGCACTCGCGCATTTTATCCCTGGTCCCAGACTACGAAGATACCGGCAGCCCTGCGGTGTGACCAGCACCGTTGCAAATGCTAGCCGAGCCCGAGAACGCACTCTGCACTTCGATCGCGCCCAACGGTGCCAGATTTCCAAGGCCGCGGCCCTCGCTGGAGCCGGTCTTCTCTGCGGTGCCCCCCTAGCGCATCTGCGTGTTTCCGGACTATCTCCTGTGGCAAGATCTAAGATCTCCTCATTCGAAACGTCGGAGCAGGAGACGCTTGCGTCCACGTGGGAACCCCTCCAAGTCGCCCCGAGAATCTACAGCCGCGCCCACGCCTTCCTAAGTCCCAGACTGGCCCCGCACTTCGGGCCAAACTTCTCGACCAGGAGGGGCGCAGCGAACTAAACGACCATCGGGACTTTGGGGCCCGTGCTGGGTGCGAGCTGCGCGTCTTGCCGCACTCATTCCCTCTGCCTCACGGCCCTGATGCCAACGAGCAGCCGCCTCGCGGGCAAATTGATGTCTCCGCCTCCTGGTCGCTCGGCGTCTATCCGAGTAGAAATGGTGGGTTAACTCTTTCAACTCTCGGTCAATACAAAGGGCATCCTGAGGTGATGCTTGAATCTTTCCGCTCCGAACATATACTCGCTGTGCCGGAGGAGCACGACGCCTCAGAAAATTTGCCGGATATCCAGGACACAACGCATGCGAGCGGGCAAAGCAAGACTGGCCTGCCCCCACCAAAACTCGCTCCAACACCTGGAAGACCTCGTCGTGAGAAGCATATATCTTAACCGCTGCATGCGGAGAGAACCGCATTTAGTCTTGGGCCTTCCAAGAACTGCGCACGCCATCGCCCTTCCCGCAGCGAGAACATCAGACGACCGACATCCCATCGTTTCTGGTTGAAAGAAGTGCCGGCTGTGCCACCATGCTTCTCCCGCTACTGGACAGCTACCAGAGGATCATGATCGCGGGGTGAAAAGTCCCGAATCAATTGCAGCTTGGCGCCCAGACGGAGGTGTGCACGATATGTCAAACAACATCCATGCATAGCTTGCGGGGAAAAAAACTAAACAACGCGTGGATCCCCACTCGTGCCGAAACGCGTGCAAACAATCTCGGGTCCGAACGTGTTCGCCGCAACGAGCCCATGGGTCTCCATCTGCGTACGCATCCTGTGACCAACAA
Source organism: Prorocentrum cordatum (assembly GCA_963575745.1). NCBI lineage: Eukaryota > Dinophyceae > Prorocentrales > Prorocentraceae > Prorocentrum > Prorocentrum cordatum. Next base: position 201,725 of record CAUYUJ010019949.1, on the reverse strand, counting down.
CTCTCGATTCAGCGTGCCAACCACAGGATAATCAACTGACGACCACCTTCCGTCCGATCTGACATCGCCAATACCATCATGAATCGCACCAAGAAAATGATCGGCGCGCAGCGACGGGAAACGCATGCAATACGGCCGTGAGACACGCGATCAACCTCGCGACAATTTTGCAATGGCCCCCACGTTCTGCGCGTGACTTCGTGCGGGGTGGTAAAACACATTTCGTGTCACACATGTCAACCGAACCGTACTTCAATCGTGCAGCAACCGCGTCGTCTCACGCTTCGGGCGGAGGCGCACACGTCCGAAATAGGTGTCGAACTTGCACGTTTGGGCCGACAGCAACCGAGCAACCGTAGCTAGGGCTGCTGACCGGCGATCAGAAGTACGGAGCAATAGCGCACATGTTGCCTGCACAACGTGTGCTTTGGACGTGCGGGGCGAGAAAAGTGTGTTCCACCCGCTTGGTACCTGCCAGACGAACCAAATCGAAATTCCTTGTTCCCCCAGGAGTCAAGAACGCGGTGACCTGACGCATACTGAAGATTGAATCCACACTTTCTCATATCATATATACTTTCAGAACACCTCCCGCTGAGCCGCAGACGCCATCCCCACGGATGGCGGCCGCCGCAACACATCGGGTCGCGCGCGGAAAGCACCCCCCGTGCAATCTCTTGATAAAGAGGGGCTTGGAGGAGAAGGAGGAGGAGGAGGAGGACGAGGAAGAGAAGGAGAAGGAGGAGGAGGAGGAGAAGGATGAGGATGAGGATGAGGATGAGGATGAGGTTGAGGATGATGATGAGGAGGAGGAGGAGGAGGAGGAAGAGGAGGAGGAGGAAGAGGAGAAGGAGAAGAGGAGGAGGAGAAGAGAGGAGGAAACAGGAACGATGTGGGGGGAGGAGCATGGAGCAAGAAGGAGGACGGAGGGATGGAAGGACGAAGGAGGCTCCTGCCCCGCAGCATGGCTCGCATAAGGCCGACTCGGGTGCCAATCTGGCCACCAAGGAACCTCCCGTCGGGCAAGGGTCCCTCGAGAGCAACCGAGCTGGACGCCTCCAACTGAGGCCCAGACGCCTTAGATGCGTGGTCGGACGATCGCGCCGTATCGCAGGCGCAACGGCAATTCGGCGCGATGTGCCTTCCCTATCTGCTCCAGTCCCATCTGGGCGGCCTGGAGTGTTTGCTCCCCTCCCCCCTTCCTCTCCCCCACCACGAATGGCTGAAGCCTGATCAACAAGGTTTGGATGCCCAACGTAAAGGGTTGAACTCACGGAAACGGCAGTGTATTGAACTCTTCAACGAAATGCTTAACTCTACGTCTTCAATGCTTGCAGTACGAATGTAAAGACGGCGGTAGACTCGGAAGCAAGATGCAACACCTTCACGGGGGTGCGAAAAAATTGGGAGTGGCATCGAGTATAAGCTTCACGGAAACACTTCTCGCAAAGATGGTCTGGGCGTCGCGCAAAAGATCAAACATGACAGAACAAAAACCGTGAACCCTTGCCCGAATGACAGCACTTGTTCGCCCCTGGTATATGTATATGTGTCTGTGTGTATGTTTGTGTGTATGCTTGTTTGTTTGTACGTATGTCAGTCCTGTCATGTATGTATGTATATGTATGTGCGCATACCTGCATACATATACATATACGTATGTACATCTGTGTGTATATATGCACACAACACTGCATTTGCGCTTCGCGTCGTGCGCCTTGATCCAGACGATTCCCCGGGAAAGCAATGAATGATCGCTTGCTTCAGCAACAGCCCTGATGGGAGGAGACCGGGAGATAAGTTCCGTCTGGCTTATCATCTGCCACCTCGAAGGTTTATCCCTACCCATCCCTTCCGCCTCTTCTGGTGGTTGAGTCCATCCTTTGAGGAAGTGAAGAGCGTTCCCACGACACGCCGAAGAAGTTGCAGTAGCTCCGAACAAATCGATGTTGGTCGCTTCCTGAATGCCTGGAAGGCCCCAGGCACTCAGGAAATCTTCGATCGTCGAGCTTCGAATCTAGACTCATTGCCTGTCTCTGTCGATCGAGGAATGCAAACCTCGAGCGACAAGCGTGGAATCAGGCTCGTCGGGTCAGCTCGATGTACATCGTAGGAGAACGCCGTCTGGGCGTTTTTGGTGTTCTTTTGGACCGTCGTGGGGCCTTCTTGGGCCGTCTTGGGGAGTTGGGGCCCTGCAGAAGTCTAATGAAGCCATCTGGGGGGGCCCTCTTGGGGGCCTCCAGTGGCCTTCGTGGGGGTCTCCCGTGGCTTTCGTGGGTCTCTCTTGGGAGCCTTCTTGTGGGAAGTCTCGGGGCTCTCTGGGGCAATCTTGGGGCCCTCCTGGGCCGTTTTTAGACCCTCTGGGGGGACTCTTCGGCCGTCTTGGGGCGATATCGGGGGCCCATCGGGCCGTCTTGAACGCTGCGAAGGCCTCAAAAGCGGATATGCTAAACATATACATGTCCCAAGAGAATGGGACGATGTTTGCTTCTTCTTGGGGCTTCTCGGGTGCCTCTTGGGCCGTCTTCAGACCGTCGAGGTTTCTCTTGGATCGCTCTTGTGCTGTTTTGATTCTCTCTTGTGCCTCTCCGATGACCCCTCTGATCGCCTTGAGTCTGCTCGCAAGGCCCGGCAAGGCGCCTTTGGAAGCCTGGAGGGGCCACCGGACTTTTGTCAAGGGCGTCCAGGGGGCCGCCGGAACGTCCGAGAGGGCGTCTGGGGCGTCCCTGGGGGGAGGTCCGGTTTACAGGGAGCTTCCAGGTTAGTAAAATTCAAAAATTTAATATGCACGCGCGTGCATATATGAATATCGCTCGTAGGATTACGCGCTCCAGACGTCAGTTTACAACCGAGGACGGGCCTGATTCGTCTGCATATGTATATCTCCCCCACCCGCTGGATGGGTACGCCCGTCAGCCTCGCGACGGCCTCTCGAATGGGATCGCTCCCCCCTCCTGTGGTCGTGGGACTGCAAGCGTGGCATGGTGGAGGTGGACGTTCCACTTCTTTCGCCGAGAGCTTTCCGAGAGTAAGGTCGCTCCCCCCCCTGTGGTTGTTGCCCTGTGGGAGTGGCGTGGTGGTGCGTGCCGGTGTGTGGGAGTGGCCCTGTGAAGTGGCGTGCGGGAGTCCGCGTCGGCATCATCCGCGGCTTCGTTGTGGTCATCGTCTTCGTCGGCGTCGTCGGCGTCGTTGTCGTCGTCGGCGTCGTCGTCGTCGTCGTCATTCGTCGGCGTCGGCGTTTGCGTCGGCGTCGTCGTCGTCATCCGTCGGCGTCGACGTCGGCGTCGGTGTCGTCGGCGTCGGCGTCGCCCGCGTCGGAGTCAGCGTCGGCGTCGTCGGTGTCGTCGTCGTCGGCGTCGGCATTGGCATCGGTGTTGGCGTCGTCGTCGTCGTCGGTGTTGTCGTCGTCGGCGTCGGCATCGGCATCGGTGTTGGCGTCGTCGTCGTCGTCGACTTCGTCCGCGTCGGCGTCGTCGCCGCCCTCGCGGAGCACGCGTACCAGTTCGTCGAGGGGTCTCAGCAGCAGGTGCTCACCGATTGGACGTTCATGATTGCAGCTTCTTCCCGCCACGGCCAAGAGGCTCTTCGGTTGGAATCGACGTGTCGTTTTCAATTGCTCGTTTGTTACCTCATCGACTCCATGATCGATGGGTTCTCCGCCGCCCTCGCGGCGGTTTGGAACTCGCTCATGCATGCCATCCATGGCAACGGACCCGTTTATTTCAGCATCGCTTCTGACAGTGAGTTTGATTGTGGCGACGACGCTCGGGATCTCCCTGATCGTCTTCGATGGCTAGATGTTGTCTCTCATGAGACTGGCCGGGCCCTCCTCAGTGGCCTGCGCCAGCTTTCTGGTGAGGAGGCTCGCAAGCTGCAGCTCTGCAGGGTGGCTGCCATGGACTCGGCCGCACCGTCGAGCCCGTGCCTGCGCGTGCTTTGCCGGCCTCAGGGGTCGGCTACAGTTGCCGCGCCTTCGCCTACGTTCGACATCCTGGCTACTGCCGTCCCGGACGGTGGCGGCCCAGCTGAGGCAGAGCCAGCTTGGGATGATGGCCTGGACGAGGCTTGGGACTCGATGTGCCCATTCTTGGAAGCGTGCGCCCAACAACACCAGCGTGCACCAAGCAGCACCACCGATGGCATCGTCGCTGCCTTCCGCCGGCGGCGGCCACAAGCTGGCCCCGTGCTGACGCCGGAGGCGGCCAAAATCATCTGGCGCCAGCCTGCGCGCGTGCAGCGTGATGCTGAAGACGCCGTCGTGCTCGGCACTGGTGACCTCGAGCTGGGCAACGAGATGGAGCTCGACATCCCTCTGGACGCTGGCACCGCCGAGGGCTTCGTCAACATCTTATCGGGCCACTTGGAAAGCGCGCCGTCTGGTGGTGCAGCCTTGAGCAGGACGCGCTCGGGCGTTCTTAATCTCTATGCTGCCGGCAGGAGCCCGTTCTCGTTGGGTGGTCGACCTCATCGACGAGATCGTCAGCGATTCGCTTTTGATTCTGAAGGACCCGGCGTCCCTGGATTTCAATGACCAGGGCCTCGCCAATATGGAGGCGGCCGAGGCCGCCTGGCTACGTTACTTGGATCTCCCCCCGTCGGGGCTTGGTCCAGGAAATTCGTTTCTTCTTCAAGTATGTGTGGCAGTGGGCAATCCGGCCACTTCGATTGATGCCGCCGCAACGGCGGATATGCAAGTTGCATGATTCGTCTCAGGACACAAACCTATTACAGTGCAATGGTTGTGTCTGCTCTCGCGTACCTGCCGCAATGGCAGGCTGCTGCAGCGGTCGAGCTGTGCAGGCGACGCAGCTCCCTATCCTTGAATAATACCTGATGTCGCAATGCCATCACCCCACGTGGCTGGCCGCAAGGGTGCCACACGCGATTCTGCTTCTTCGGCGCCCCTGGCCCGGACACTTTTCGGGGCCCTCAGTGGTGTCCGCTCGTCTGCTTGTTCCTGAATGGTCATTGCCAGGCCGCCGTCACGCCAGGCTTACTGGCTGGGCGGCGCCCTCACCAAGGCGATGATGGTCGGCGTCGTCGCCGTCGTCGTCGTCATCCGTCGTCTTCCGTCGTCGTCGGCGTCGGCGTTGGCGTCGGCGTCGGCGACGGCGTCGGCGTCGTCGTCGTCGGCGTCGGCGGCGGCGGCGTCGCCGTCGTCGTCGTCATCGTCGCCGTCACCGCCGTCGTCGTCGTCGTCACCTTGCCCCGCTCCCATCCCAATGCATATGAGGTCGAGCCCCCCCCCGCGCTGGATCGATACGCCCGTGAGCCTCGCGCGAAGGACACGCGAATGGTCGTGGCCCTGTGGAAAAGGCGTGGTGGATGGTGCCGGCGCCCCCCCTCCCCCTCCCCGTGTTGGCGTGGGGTGGCTCGGCGTCGTCGTCGTCGTCGTTGTCGTCGTCGTCGTCGGCGTCATCGTCGGCGTCGTAGTCATAGTCGTCGGCGTCGTCGTCGTCGTCATCGTCGGCGGCGGGCGACGACAGCATCGTCGTCGTCGTCGTCGGCGTCGTCGTTGTCGTCGTCGTCGTCGTCGTCGTCGATGGCTTCGGCGTCGGCGTCGTCGTCGTCGGCGTCGTCGTCGTCGTAGTCGTCGGCGGCGCCGTCGGATTCGTCGTCGGCGTCGGGGTTGGCGTCGTCGTCGTCGGCGTCGTCGGCGTCGTCGTCGTAGTCGTCGTCGTCAGCGTCGTCGTCGTCGGCGTCGGCGTCGCTGTCGTCGTCGTTGTCGTCGTCGTCGGCGTCGGCGTCGTCGTCGTCGTCGGCGTCGGCGTCGTCGTCGTCGTCGTCGGCGTCGGCGTCGTCTCGTGGTCGGCGTCGTCGTCGTCGTTGTCGTCGTCGTCGGCGTCGTCGTCGGCGTCGTAGTCGTCGGCGTCGTCGTCGTCGTCGTCATCGTCGGCGGCGGGCGGCGACGGCATCGTCGTCGTCGTTGTCGTCGGCGTCTTCGTCGTTGTCGTCGTCGTCGTCGTCGATGGCTTCGTCGTCGGCTTCGCCGTCGTTGGCGGGCGTCGTCCGCCGTCGTCGTCGTCGTCGTCGTCGTCGTCGGCGTCGTCGTCGTCGTGGACGTCGGCGTCGGCCTCGGCGTCGCCGGCGTCGGCGTCGTCGTCGTTGTCGTCGCCGGCGTCGTCGGCGTCGGCGTCGTCGTCGTCGTGGTCGGCGCCGGCGCCGGCGTCGGTGTCGTGGTCGTCGTCGTCGTCGTCGTCGTCGTCGTCGGCGTCGTCGTCGTCGGCGTCGTCGTCGTCGTAGGCTGTCGGCGTCGTCGTCGTCGTCGTCGGCGTCGGCGTGAGCGTCGGCGTCGTCATCGGCGTCGACCTCAGCGTTGTCGGCGTCGGCGCTGGCGTCGGCGTCGTCGTCGTCGGCGTTGGCGTCGGCGTCGGCGTCGGCGTCGGTGTCGGTGGCGGCGGCGGCGTCGGCGTCGGCGTCGTCTTCGTTATCGTCCCCCTCCTCCCATCCCATCTAGGGGGGGGCTGTGGAACCCTGGGGCCCATCCCATCTGGGGGGTGTGGGGGGGTGACTGTGAGAACCCTCGACCTGGAATCGCACAAACACTGATCTTGTTTCACTTATATACATAAATATAAATCAATAGATTGTTCGAGTGCACGGGGTCCTGAGAGAGGCTCCAGGAGCCTGGGAATCGAGGACTGCCAAAACCCAAGGCCTCGGCAAGATCAGTCAGAATCGAATCGGGAAATCGAATCGAATCGGACTGCGCGTCAGATCGAAAGTCGGCACAGACACGAAATCGAATTGGATCGGCCGCGCCAGGATGCGTACCAACGCCTTCTAAGCATCGGGCCGCATCGGATCGCCAGAACAGTGGAATCGAGTCGGACCGAGACGGCCGAAACCGATGTCGAATCGGACCGACTGGATCGAGGTGGCCCCTGCACGGGTCCCTGCCCCGCCCCGGTCCGAGCCTTGCAGCTGGCCGCTATTGCTCACGACCCCGCCCGACCAGTCCTTCAGGCTGAAGGCCGAGCTCAGGTGGCTGCTCGGCGAAACGTCCGAGATGAGCATCCTCAGGAGGTCCGCGCTGAGGGGCAGCAGCCTGACGGGACGTCTCGGAGGGCCCGCCGAGGCTCGAGACAAGGGCGTCCTCCATGGCGGTTTCCGTCCCCTTTGGTCCCTCTGGAAGCTTCTGGGGCTGACTTGGAGTTGATCTGGGCTGGGCGGGGGAGCCATCAAGAATGGTCCTGGGTACATATTTGGCGGTCTTTGGTCATCTTCCGTGGTTTCTGGCGGTCTTCGGCGGATTCCGGCAGTCCTCGGCGCGAAAGCCGGATGGTTGCGTTGAACAAGGGATCCATGGTCGAACACCTGTCTGGGCATGCGTGACCTTGGGTGCGCAGCTTTACGGGATCGCGGGGCGGCCAAGTCCAAGCATGCAGGCGTGCAGGACAGAACTGGAAGAACCACTGTGGGCCCGCACCGAAAGTCTTTCTGGCCAAAGGTCACTCGTACGAGTAGCCGAGGAGACTGTGCTGTGGTAAGAGATCGCCCCCAACTTTTGACACGCTGGCGCAGCGTGGACCGGGGGTGCCCCGTTGGGTGCGCGGAGCCTGGTACAATGTGACAGGCATGGAGCTGTGCCAGCAGGGGGCGGGCACCCCGCAATTGCGGATAAAGAGGGCGGGCGCGGGCGACGCGGGCGTCGAGCCGGCGGACCGCCGCAGGCGCCGAATTTTTGGCTTGTTCAGTGAACGTGGTTTGGGTCGCGGGTGGGTCGCGGGCTCTCCACCCCCACCTGGAAAGAATTTAAAAAACAGCCCGCCGCAGGCGCCGAAAATTTTGATTTGTACACTGAACGCGGTTTGGGTCGCAAGTTCTCCACCTGGAACGAATGCAAAAGACACCCGCCGCAAGCGCCGAAATTTTGGCTTGTTCCGTGTTCAGTGAATGTAGCTTGGGTCGCGGGTGGGTCGCGGGTTCTCCACCTCCACCTGGAAGGAATTAAAAAATTGCCCGCCGCAGGCGCCGATAATTTTGATTTTTGCACTGAACGCGGTTTGGGTCGCGGGTGGGTCGCAGGTTCTCCACCTGGAACGAATGCAAAAGAAGCCCGCCGCAGGCGCCGAGAAGTTTGGGTGGGTCGCGGGGTGGGTCGCGGGTGGGTCGCGGGTGGGTCGCGGTGGATCGCGGGTGGGTCGCTGGCGCGGTTTGGGTCGCGGGTGGGTCGCAGGTTCCCCACCTGGAACGAATGCAAAAGAAACCCGCCGCAAACGCCGAAAATTTTGGGTGAGTCGCGGGGTGTGGGTCGCGGGTGTGTGTCGCGGATAGGTCGGTGGGTCGCGGGTGGGTCGCGGGTCGCGGGGTGGGTCGCGGGTGGGTCGCGGGTGGGTCGCAGGTGGGTCGCGTGTGGGTCGCGGGTGGGTCGCCGGTGGGTCGCGGGGTGGGTCGCGGTGGGTCGCGGGTGGGTCGCCGGGGGGGTCTCAAGTCTCGGGGTGGGTCGCGGGCGGGTCGCGGGGTGGGTCGCGGGTGGGTCGCTGGTGGGTCGCGGGTGGGTCGCGGGGTGGGTCGCGGGTGGGTCGCGGGGTGGGTCGCGGGTGGGTCGCGGGTGGGTCGCGGGGTGGGTCGCGGGTGGGTCGCGGGGCGGGTCGCGGGTGGGACGACGACAACGACAAACAACGAGCAACAACCAACAACAACAACAACAACAACAACAATAACAACAACAACAATTACTAGCACGTGGGGACACTCCGTTCTCACCAGTGCCAGGGTTTTCATAGGAGGCGGGCAATACCCCCACTTTGTGGGGGGGCCGGTTCAAGCTCTACCAAATTTCCAAACGACTCTTCGCCACCACCCACACCCAGCTTCCCGCCCTATGACGTTCGGACACTTCACTTCGTGGCATGCGGACGACCGTGGCTACTATTCAGGGCCCCGCGGCCGACGACGACGGCGTGCGCGCGCGAAGAAAAAACGAATGTGTCCCGCATGGTATTATTTGACAGGGATGATGGCCCTGGCAGGTGCGCAACCGTTGTTGCAGAAGTTCGAAAAAGTTGCTCGCAAAAGCCCGTTTGACAGAAATGTTTAAAAAGTGTTGGGTTTCCTACGAATCCGCAAGAGCGCGCGGGATGAAATTTTGACATTTTTTTTGAAAAACCATTGGTTTTTTGATGTTTTTATGTTAAAATCGCTACGAACACTAAGGTTTTGGAAGGATTTCGTCTTGCGCGCGCGAATGTCCACTTTACCTTATTTTTTGCAAGGGATTCTTGAAGTTTGGTTATGTTAGAACAAGAAATGTCCACTTTGCTTATTTTTTGCAAGGGAAAACCGATCGTAACAACACAACCGGATCTGGACCATCGTTTTGCCTGAGACTTCCTCGCGAAAATTATGAAAATGAGGCTGCGGCCTAGGCGCGGCGAGGGGGCCGCGCACCAGGGGTCCCAACAATAATTATTCTTTAGAATAATAATGTTCAACAACAACAACAACAACAACAACAACAACAATCACTTTACCCGAACGCTCAGTGTTCTCACCAGTGCCAGGGTTTTCATGCGACGCCAGCCAATACCCCCACTTTGTGGGGGGGCAGTGCAAGCTCTACCAAATATCCACACGACTCTTCGCCACCACCCACACCCAGCTTCCCGCCCTATGACGTTCGGACACTTCACTTCGTGGCCTGCGGACGACCGTGGCTACTACACTGGCGTGGAGTACACACCCACAGAAGTTGTTAAGCCTACGTTCGTACACCCACAGAAGTTGTTAAGCCTTGTTAACCCACAGAAGTTGTTAAGCCTTCCACAGAACATCTGTTGCATATGATGCATATGGTACATGATACACATGATACACATGATACGTACTCACAAGATGGAGATTTCGGCGTGCGCGCGCGAAGAAAAAACGAATGTGTCCCGCATGGTATTATTTGACAGGGATGATGGCCCTGGCAGGTGCGCAACCGTTGTCGCAGAAGTTCGAAAAAGTTGCTCGCAAAAGCCCGTTTGACAGAAATGTTTAAAAAGTGTTGGGTTTCCTACGAATCCGCAAGAGCGCGCGGGATGAGATTTTGACAATTTTTTGTTGAAAAACCATTGGTTTTTTGATGTTTTTATGTTAAAATCGCTGCGAACACTAAGGTTTTGGAAGGATTTCGTCTTGCGCGCGCGAATGTCCACTTTACCTTATTTTTTGCAAGGGATTCTTGAAATTTGATTATATTAGAACAAGAAATGTCATTTTATAGTGTTTTTTGCAAGGGAAAACGGATTACAACAAAACAACCGGATCTTGATGACATCGTATTACCTGAGGCTTCCTCACGAAAATGATGAAAATGTAGCTGCGGCCTAGGCGGCGCAGGGGGGCCGTGCACCAGGGGTCCCAACAATAATTATTCTTTAGAATTAATAATGTTCAACAACAACACCAACAACAATAAGTTTAAGACTGTTCGCCCTTATATCCTCGAATGTCCAATAACGCGTATTTCCCAAACCCTCGAGACCCGCCCTTTTCGTGTTCGATCGGACCCCGTTTGGGGGGTATACCTTTCTTCCCTGCAGGCCGGGCCCCGGCAAGCGGCGGGGCGGCCGCGGACCGTCGGCCTGGCCAGCGACAGCGCTGATCGGCGGGGCGGCCGCGGACCGTCGACCCGACCCCTAAGGGGACGGACAGGGGACCGACGACGACGACGACGACGACGTCGAAGATGACGGAGACGACGATGACGTCGGCGACGACGAGCGAAAGCGAGAGCGAGAGAGAACGACAGCAGGGCCACGAAGGGCACGAAGTAGGCCACGAAGGGCGACAGCGGGGGCACGAAGGGAATGCGTATGGGGGCACGAAGAGCGCGAACGAGCGGGGGCCACGAAGTGCAGGTAATGCGGGGCCACAGAAGGCAACTATGGGGCCACTGAGGGGAGCAGCTGGGCCACGTAGGACAGTGAGGGGGACACAAATGGCGACAGCGGGGCCACGAAGGGCATGCGCATGGGGCCACAACGGGCGCGACTCCTGTGTGCCTGGGTGTCGGGAGCGCGGCGCTTTGGCAAATTGCAGGAAATTCCAACGCAAGGCCATTCTTCAGGAAGTTGCAAGCACGTCTCCAGCGAGAGCGCGACTCCAGAGCGCCGGGAAAGCGATTCCTTAATAAATTGTAAGAAAGTCCCAAGCGAGAGCGCGATTCCTGAATAAAATGCGAGGAACTTTCGGGCGGGAGCGGGGGTCCTTACTAAATTGTAAGGAAGTCTCAGGCGGGAGCCGTTGTTGTTGTAGCCTGGGGGCCAGGGGCCCAATTTGAGTAGGAAGACTTTCCCTGTCAACAAACAGGGTGCGAGCGTCGAGGGAGGGGCACACTTTGATGGAGAAAAAACAATACGCACCGGTCGGGGGGGATCAACAATACTTATTCTTCAGAATTGAGAACTCAACAATAACAACAACAGCAACAACAGCAGCAGCAGCAGCAGCAACAAGAACAACAACAATAACAATAATCAGCATCGCGGAATTCCACTTCAGCCACGCACCCAGGGACAGTGAATGACCGTTCGGTTCAGCCCCCTCACTCTGATAAGGCTAAACGGGGCGTCGGTTCCAGAACGGCGAACCGCGTACTCCCCCAAAAGGTTCGAACCAGGATCGACAGTCGGTTCTGAATAAAAGTAGTCGGTTGGAAACAATTTACACATAAGCGTTTCGTGTGGGACTCCCTCGGAAAGCAGGTTCGAAATCGGTTCAAACCAATAGAACAGCATGCGTTTCGTGCTGGAGCCTCCTCGGAAAGCAGGTTCGAACAGTAGAAAAGTTATCGTTTCGTGCAGGACATCCTCGAAAAGCATGTTTGAACCAAGTTCGAATTCGCTTCGGAGCAATAAAGCGTAAGCGTTTTGTGCTGGAACCTGCTCGGAAAACAGGTTCGAACCACATTCGAAACAATAGAGAAATGAGCGGTTCCCGCGGTACTTCCTCGAAAAGCAGGTTTGAGCCGGGTCCGAATTCGGTTCGAACCCATAGAACAGTATGCGATTCGTGAGGGACTTCCTCTGGAACCACGTTTGGACCAGGTTCGAACTCGATGCGCTGCTGTGTTCAAGTAGGTGATGGGTGTATGTTGCTGCTCCTGTCGAAACCTCAATGTGGCATTCACACCGGACAATCTTGTGTTCGCCTGCATCCTGCGACACCCCATTGCATCGTGGCCAAGCGCGTCGCAGTGGCAGCATTGGGCCAAACTTAAACCACGCCCATGCAGAGCTCGGCCGGACTTTCCGCCGGTCCAAGGGCAGGGGGGGGCGACCGCGACGGCTTTCTGATTGCCCTGGTCTGGACCTCTCGCAGAGAAGGAGCGAGAAAGTCGGGGGAGGGTGGAGAGAATCATGATGCGGAAGAGGGGCAGGGCGTAGGAGTAGGAAGACATCCTGGAGAATCTTGAACGAGCCAGACGCGCCGCCACTGCGTGCTCCAACAGCACTCCGTGCTCCGACAGCACTAGGACCAGGCACGAGACGCACCGATCCCATCACTGGAACGGTGCACCGGGCCGACTCCGCAACTGGAGAGCGCATATCAGACCACGATCTTCTGCGAGAGTCATCTGTCCTACACCAGGTCTGTGGTCACGCCTACACATCGAAAACATTTACTGCAGTGGTGCCGATGCTCAGAACGCAATATGAACATAGATACGTATAGGCATAGGTAACTCGTTGTCAATATCCGCCTCCGTGCCCTCGAGGCACGAGCTGGAGAGTCCTCAAAGAAGTGCTGAATCCTTTGAAGCCTCAGTCCGTTATCCTGAGGAATCCTAAAGGTGTCCCGGAGCCGAAATTGCAAAATCTTCTGGGGCGTGCCACGTGGCCTCTTGAGCTCCCCGCGGCATCTCGCGAAGGTTGTTCGGCCTAAGAGGGCTCCAAGAGGGGCCAAGGGGGCTCCAAGACGGTCGAAGGTGGTCCCGAATCGCCGCACGATCGGTCCAAGCCGCCCAAGATGGCCCCAAGACGGCCCAAGAAGCCTTCGAGGCGACTCTCGAGAGCCCGAAGAGCCAGCCATGTAGCTCTCTAGCACTGTAGCCCTATAGCTCTATAGCCCAATAGCCACATAGCCCTGATAGCCCTGTAGCCCCATATTCATAGACCTATAGCCCTATATCCCTATAGCATAATAGCCCTATAATCCTATAGCACAATACTTTTGTATCCCTATTGCCCTATCACCATATAGCGCCATAGCATTACAGCCATAAAGCCTTACAGACCTATAGCCCAATAGCGTTCTAGCCCTATAGCCCTGCAGCCCTGTAGCCCTGTAGCCCAATAGCCCTACAGCCCTACAGCCTTATAGCCTTATAGCCCTACAACCCTACAGCTCTATATATGCCTATAGCCCTATAGCCCTATAGACCTATAGCCCTATGGCCTTGTATCCCTATAGCCCTATAGCCCAAAACATATTATGCTTGGGGCTTTTCTCTGTTATAATGAATGTCATTTTGAATGTTCAGTGTTTTGGAGGCCCTCGACTTTTCGAGCTTCCGACGCTCCCAGGCGGCCCAAAGAGTCACCCCAGACCGCCCCTGGACGGCTCAAGAGGCCAACAGGATGGCCCCAAGACGGCTCCAAGACGGCCCAAAAACATACCAAGAAAGGCCCAAGTGAGCATTTTTCTATTCTGGGTTCCGGCTTTAGGCGCATGGGGGGGAGGGGGGGGGGGGGTCCGGCTCTCGGCCCGTAGTCAATGCCTCCGATTGAATCATGTGGGGAATCCTGTGGGAGATGCCGATGAGGGAATCCTAGGGGAGACCCCCCATGGGGGAATCGCGCAGCGGCTGCGCGGGGCTGCGCCAAGGCTATGCGTGATTTGGCAAGCCTGTGCCAGAATTGCTAGGGATCACCTATTCATGATTCCACGAGGCCGTCGCTGGCATAACAGGGGAGGGCCCAGCCGGAGGCATGCTTTCTGGCGATCGGGTCTGGCGCCCCTGAGCCCTTTCGTTGTGGTTCCAGAAGAGTAGCACGATAAAATGCGCACAGTTGCACACATCAGCGATTCGAGTTTCTACCGGGGGAGGGGGGGGGGGGCGCCGGCCCCTGTAGTTCGTCCGATCGATTGAAGCAGGTGCCAAAATCAGCCCGGAACTTCTCTACGGGGGGGGGGGGAGGGGGGGGGGAGGGGCGTTCCGCCGAAAGCAAAAACAAATAATAAAAGAATGCTCACCAATAGGAAAAGGGACCGACAATCCGATTCTTCCGCATCAAGATGCCCCCAGGAGGCCCCAATAGGCCCCCAAGAGATCCCCAAGAGGCCCCTAAAACACCTCCCATAAGGCTTCAAAACGGTCCCCGAGAGGCCCCCGAGAGGCCTCCCGCGACATATAAAACAAAACATCCTAGAGGCCGATGACCCTCAACCAGGGTACAGTGGTGGGACAGACTGAATGCCACTCTTGCGTTCTCTCTCTCTCTCACTCTCTCTCTCTCTCTCTCCCCCTCTCTCTCTCTCTCTCTCTCTCTCTCTTTCTATATATATATATATTATACATAAATGTATATGACTGAGTGTATGTGTGTGTTGCACCACACGTTCAAGTTGCACCATACGCTGGTTGCACGATCAGGACGGCACATCGGCAACACAATGACCCAGCGTTTGGGGTCCACACTGGTAAACGGTATTTCTTCGGGTTCTGCGTCCGACTGCCCACCAAAGGACCCATGGACCGTAAGAACACGACTTGGAATGTAAACTTGCCGTGGGGGACGGGCCGACTCGAGAGCTCTGGGGACTCGGAAAGGACGAGCAAGCACGACATCAAAGACTGGGCAGGGTGAAGACCATCCTCGAGCGGGCACGAGAGAATGGACCGCGCCAGGACCGCGCAGGCCACCCACGCGACGGCAGCAGCAGGTGTCCCCCCGGAGAGTGCTCACACGGGGACAATACACCGACCAGCCATAACTGGGGGAGCTGTGGTCCTTACCCCCCTGGGGGAACCCATCGCATCGACGATCTCTCAAGATGGGTGTCGAAATCGATGGGTCCCCCTGGGGGGAAGGACCACAACTCCCCCAATTGGCTGGCCTGATACAGTCATGGCACTGCCGGAGGGCGCGCCGTATGAGGAACAAAGCGGCTTCCCTGGCCACGGCGAGCCTCGTCCACGATCCAGTTCCCCGGCCTAGACCGAAGGGACGGCCCCGAATTCGGAGCTCGCCCTGAACCCAAAGCGGTCCTCACTTGAGCGCCTTGACGGTATGGGGCCTCGAACAGACGGGGCTGGAGACGCGGAGGGCACTTCTGTTAGCCAGAGGGTCTGGAGGATGCATCGCGCGCCGCGGCCGCTCCAGAGAGCCTCCCTCGTGTCCACGACACTCTGAGGGAGCCCCCGACAGCCGTGGAACAGCACGTCTTCGTCCTGGGCCTGCCCGGTCTGTGGAAGCCAACTCCTGGCCATCGCTTGGACGTCCATTTCCTGTATTTGTTTGGTTTCGTGCGTGGCTTTTTCGCCAAATGATCAAGGATGCTCCTCGATGGTCCTCGCCGAAGGAAAACGCACACGTCCGAGCGATGCCAAGACTCGCAAGTAGGGCGAGGAGCGGTAGAACACAGACTTGCCCGCCGTCGGGGGCGCCCGTCCCAGGGCGGCTGGACAGTTTAAACACCAACAGTGGCAAATGGGGGCACGAACTTTCCAGCCGCCCCGGGACAAGCATCCCCGGCGGAAGGAAAAGCGATGTTCTACCGCTCCTCGGCCGCTGAAGTCACAGCGGCACGCTGGTCGGGAACAGCGCGCGTGGGAGCGCGTGAGTTGGAACGGTCCCGGAGCCTGCTCTGCAGTGCCACGGTCGTGTCTTCTGCGCCTTTGCCCCTGTGGACGGTGCCGATCGGAATGTGCTGCGGCGACAACCCGATGCCCTCCGGGTAGGCCCGTGGGCGCAAGGAGGCGGACGGAAAGAGGAGGCCAACATGGGGAGGGGAAGGTGAGGAGAAGGGGGCGGCGAAGCGAGAATGGCGTGAGTAGGGCAGGGAAGGGGCAAGGAGGGGGGAGTGGCGAGGGGGGAAGGCGACGGCGGAGTCCGAGCGAGGAGCTTGGCAACGAATCTCCGCAACGGCCTGAATCCATGCCAGCCCCGGGACCGACTTTCCATGCCGCAGTTCTTTGACAACCCCAGCAAGGAGCACCCACAGGTCGAACACGGCCCGAATTCTTCCGTCGTTTTGTTCTACATTCCACGGCGCGAGGCTGCGACATCGCGGCTGACCAGTACGACGCACGCGCCCGCGCGACGTCGCTGCCGGGTGCCGAGCCAGAGGCCTGGCGAACAGCGCACAGGGCGCTAACTCGCGAGGCCCATGGCTCAAACTGGAACGTCGGCTCCCAAGGAAGGGTTGCATATACCCGCAGGAGAGCGCCAGCGATACGCGTACGTACACCGACTCTGGCCAGGCCAACACGGGGCCCAGGGTTGGCGCATGCTCTAGGACCTAGGACCGATCTTGGACCAGGACCTCGGCCCAGCCAGGGTCGTTGTGAATGTGTGCAGCTCCTGCTGCGCTTCGAGCCCTGGCCCTGCTGCCCACCCTACAGTAGGAGCTCGACCACAAGAAGCCTTCCACAAGAAACCCAGCCCTGAGACCCCAGGACATCCATTGATTTTTGGCGTGGGGACGTCGCGCTTCGAGACCCAAGACACCATGGTACCCTGGAGACAAGCAGGGTGTTTCTTGGCATGAGTTTCCACTGTAAGGATCCCCGAAAACGAAGAGCAATGCGGACCCCGCACTTGGAGAGCACGGACTCGCACGGGACCCTCCTTGTCATACCACGGTGCTACCGCGCAGGAACGGCCGCACTCTTCGGTGACGTATCCGTTTCAGGAATCGACTGGGAATCACTTGCGTGTCGCTTGGCTCGGTGGCGGAGAACTGTGCTCTCGACACGCCGCGCGGAGATGGGATCCAGAACGAGCACATGGAGAGAGCAGGAGGGGGAAAAGATGACCAGGAGGACAGGGGTCGGCGGGGCGGATTTGACAAGAGGAAGAGAGAGCATGGGAGGGGCGACGAAAAGGGAATGGGGGAGGGGCAGGTGGAGGAGGACAACGATAAGTAGCTCGGGAGGACGAGTTCGGAGGCGGAGGAGGCAAACAAAAGGGAGTATGGTGGATAGGGAGGCACATGAGGAGGAGGAGGAGGAGGAGGAGGAGGAGGAGCAGGAGGAGGAGGAGGAGGAGGAGGAAGAGCAGAAGGAGGACGAGCCGGAGGTGGACGAGGACGAGGAGGAGACGGGGGAACTGAGAGGAGGAGGGCGGCAACAGCAGCCGGATGATGAGCAGGAACAGGCGGAGGAGGAGCAGCGAAAATTTAGGTGTACACCCTGCGAAATGCTCAAGAAATCATGGGTTAAGAAATTCATAGTCTCAGAATTTGATTACAAACCCAGAAGTTCGATTGAAATCTTAGGATTCACATTGAAACATTAAGAATAATCGGGACTCTGGCCGAAAACTGTAGTTTTCTTAAGCATCGCCTAGGGTGTAATAACTCGTCCAGGGGTCGCCAGCGGGAGAGGCGAGCACCACGCAGGAGGTCCTTACGCATGGGGTGCGATGGCCCTGAGCCGCTAGCCCGAGCCTAATGCCTAAGGCTCCCGAGCCCGACCTGCTGGGCCGGGCGGAAGAGCGAGGAGCGCATGATTCTCAGGACATACATCATAGGTAGCACAGCCGACCCCCTCAGCCCCCCCGATCGCAAAGTATAAAATGATGCATCTTGCGCTGTGGGGGGTGGTCAGATATACTGTTATGATGAGGGGTACGGTTCACATCCTCGCGCTCCTGTCCTCACCGTCCCGGGGAGGAGGGGCAGGAGGAGGAGGGGAAAAGGAGGAGGAGGAGGAGGACGAGGAGGAGGAAAAGGGGGGGAGAGGCGGAGGAGGAGGAGGAGGAGGATCATGGGGAGGAGGGAAGAGGGGGAGGGGGAGCTTGAAGAGGAGGTCGAGGACGAAAACGAGGACGTGGAGTAGGCAGAGGAGGATGAGGAGGAGGAGGAAGAAGAGGAGGAGAAGGAGGAGGAGGAGGCGGGCCGTCTTCGCCAGGATCGTGGCGAGGGGGCACGGGCCAGGGGAACGGGATCGTGGAGAGAGGGGCACGGCGGGGCTCGCCACGCCCTGCGGCGGCAGTGGCAAACTCGCGAGGTCAGGCCATCGGCGCTGCGTCCTTCGACATCACAACGCAAGCCTTACTGGCCTTGCCGCCGCGCGGGTTTGACCTGAAAGTCCAGAGCACCTGCACGTGTCAAAAAAACAAGTGCCTTCTCGAGATCAGACTCCCGCCCCAGCGCCGTGTGCATTCTTGTAGACTGTTGGAACCAGACTTCAAGGGAAGAGGTCGTGCTCTTTAAAGATGGGGCCCTATTTGGAACACATGTACCACCTGCAAGGATGGAGGGTGATTCCTGTTGAACGTGGGGCACTCGGGTGAGACCTCCTCGGAAGGTCCTTTTGAAAACGAGCATTCGCTGGCTACGATGAACGCAGTCGCAACAACCTTTAGACGGAAGGTGGTTTGGAGACGTTCCCCTTCCAACCGCCTTATTCCCCTTCGGTGAATGGCTCATCGTTTTTCCTTGCGTATGAACGCCCCCTCCCCAACCCGACTGGTGACACACTCGAAACACTACCAACCTCCCCACCATCCCTTCCAACAAATTACCTAAGACGTACCCAACCCTTTTCCACGCGAGGCGAACATGTTTGTGAACCCTATGCAAAATATGTGAGGCGCTCATCTCCTTCGTGCCTCCCAGGAGTCCAGGGAAGTGGCGACTGTTGCGCTCTTCACATGCGCCAGGAGAGCCCCGAGGTCTCAAATGGATCTGCGCTGCCCTCAACTTCGCTGTGCCTCCCAGGAGCCCGCGAAAAGGGTGACAATGGCGCAATTCGCAGCCCCCCAGGCATCCGCGAGGCCTCGCATGGATTTGCGGTGGATGGTTCTGAAATCTTAGACAACGATTCTTTTGCAAGAATAACGAAGCGCGATTCGTTATTCAGGAACCGTTGATCTATCTCGATTGTGTAAGGCATAGAACGGTCGTCCATCCCAGAACAATTCAACGGGTGGCTCTTGAGGAATAATGAGCAGCAACCCGCTTTACAAGATAGTCATCAGGACCAAACATTGACTAGAAGAAACTCCGTGCGCACATCCGGAGGCATTGCGGTGCAATGCCTTGCAGCGTGTGTCATTGCGATGCCTTGCGTTGCAGGGCCTTGGAAGGCACTGTGGTTCATTGCATTGCAATCTACCGCGTTGCAGAGACATGTATGGCAATGCGTCGCACGGCATTTAATTGCATTGCGTTGCATTGCAAATGAAATGCAACGCATTCCATTGATCTGCATTGCATTGCGCTGCATTCCTCTTCCTCCTTCTGTTCCCCTTCCCCCTCCTCTTTTGCTCTCCCCGTCCTCATCGTCCACCTTCAGATCCTCCCATCTCCCCCACCTCGCCCCTCCTCCTCCTACTCTTCCTCCTGCGCCGCCTCCTCCTCCACCATCTCCTCGCAGTTTCTCCCACGCCTCCTACTCTGCCCTCCCCTCTCTCATCCCTTCTCCTCCGCTCCCTGCTCCATCCTCCGTCTTCCTCCTGCCTCCTCATCTTTCTCCTGGCTCCTCCCTCCTGCCTCCTTCCTTTTCCCTTCTCCGCCTCCTCCTCCTCATCCTCCTCCTGCCCACGCCTCCCTTGTTCCTCCTCTCTCTTGCCTTCGCCCTCCTCCTCCCCGTTCTTCCCTCCCCTCTCCTCCCTCCTCCCTCCTCCTCTCTCATCCCTCGTGGGTCCACCTGGCACGTGGCCAAACTGCGGGGTTGAAAACAACACTATCCCACTGTATTCGCCACGTGGCAAAGCTTGGGGAACGAAACAACGACTCCACTTGTATCACAACGTGGCAACACCTGCGGTCCATTATTATTTGGGAATTGCCTTTCGCGGTTCTTCATATTCGTCGGGACTTGCCGGCCGTCGTCCATTAATGCCAGGGGGTCGCCGACCGCGCTTCATTATTCCCGCGGGATAACGGCCACGGCCCACCATTGCTGTGGAGTTATCGTCCGCGGCCCACAATTCCTGAGGAGTTGCTTGCCGCCGCTCATTAGTCCCTTGGGATGACCGACCGCGGCCCTATATTCCTCCGGTGCTTCCCCAGGACGCCTCAAGGAAGCCCAAACTCCTCCAAACCTGAAGACTCAATGCTTGTTGCCTTCTTATACTTACGCTTCTAGTGGCCCTCCAAGGCCTCAAGATAGATCCAAGATGGCCCATGAGGGCCCCAAGAGGGCCCCAAGATGGTTCAAAGAGCGCCCACGAGCGACACAAGAGTGCCCCAAGAGGGGATCAAGAGACGACTTTCAAGGTTCCAGAGGGGGGGAACCAAATTGGGGACCCCCTCCTCTTCGATCGATTTCATCGAAGATGATCCCAAGAAGGGCCCCAAGGTCCCCAAGAGGGCCCCAAGAGGGCACACAACAGACCCGAACAGGCCCTTGAAGGTCCCCGAGGGTCCTCGAAGACGCCCCAAGAGGCCCCCAAGAGTCCCCAAGAGGTCCCCATGGCGTTCTAAGCACCCCAGGCCAGGAGTCATCCCAAGCGACTCCGAGAGGCATCCAAGAGGCCTCTAGTTCAGTAGGGCTCCCCGAGGTGTCCAAATGGTGCCACGCGCTCCAGATAAAGGCAGCTCGCCTGGGCATCGTTCCGGGGTGGGCTGGTGGGGACACGCGAAGCGTTTTAATAATCCCATTTCTGCGCAGGGTCCTTCCCTTTCAAAACTCTGTTCTCGTCCATTTGCTAAGCTCATGGGGCGATCGTCTTCCCAGGGGGCGCTTCCTGTCGTGATATAGCAGGCTTGTAGGGATGCGTGAAAAATGGACTTGGACGGGGAAGGTACATTACTTGGGCGTCGCTCAATGTGGGGAAGAGAACTGGGGGAAGAAAGGTGCACTTCTTGGGACCTAACGGGCCCCTTTCCTACATCTTTCGCGGCCCCCCCATTTATCGCCATTTCATTACGCGACGCTCAAATGTTACAAAATATTTGCTGCATCCCGTGATTGCTCTGGTCCTCTTCCTCCCCATCCTCAAGCCCCTCTCCCCATCATCCCTCATCGCTCGCACCCGAGAACCTTCTCCACATCTCTCGTCCTTTTCTCTCTTTTCCTCTCTTCATTCCTGATTCTCCTCCCCCTTCTCCTAATCGTCGTCAACCACCTCCGCCTGCTCCTCCTTTTCCTCCTACTGTGTCTCTTCCTCCTCCCCCGCAATGGCTCTGTCCCTGCCCTCCTCCCGCTCATACTCCTCCTCATCTCCGTCCTTGCCTTCCTCCCGCTCCTCCCCGAGCCTGGCTGGGGATGACGACGCACAGGTCCATTTGCTGCCCCCCCCTGACGGACGGGTGCTTCTGTAGGACGCCAGCCTCCCCGGTGGAAAACTCCAGCTTGAAGACCTCATGTCGAGGGCTCCGCCGGCCGGCTGGGAGGCGCCGGAGAATACCCTGAGATGCTAAGAGGGCCCCCCAGGAGGCTTCTAATGAACTCCCAGTCAGGAAGCTTGGAAGACTCAACGCGCCTGCTCGTGTCGCTAGATTAGCTGTCGCGACATATCTTGCGTCTCGCAAGAGAAACGTATGTTTTGCTAGGCGCTTTCGAATCATCACCACCACCATCATTATCGTCCTCATCACCATCACCATCACCATGATCATCACCATCACCATCACCACCATCATTAAGATACTCGTGCTCGTCGTCATCATGACCGTCATCACCGATATCATATACGCCATCATGAGCACTAACAGCATCAACGTTATCACGATCGCCAGCATAGTACTTACCATCACACCCAACATCATCACCACTTCTATCATCATCATCATCATCATCATCATCATCATCATCATCATCATCATCATCATCATCAGCATCATCATCATCATCATCATCATCATCATCATCATCATCATCATCATCACCATCTGGGGCGTTCTTCCAGCGGCGGCACTCTGATGTCGCTGCTTTCGGGGGCTGCACTCCGATTCGCCTGTTTGGTTCGGCAGCGGTACTCTGATATTGCAGTTTTGTACCAGAAGATGAAGCTCCTCCTCCTCCTCCTCCTCCTTCTCCTCCTCTTCCCGCCTCCTCCTTCTCCTCTTTCTCCTCCTTCTCCTCCTCCTGATGGGGCCTCCTGCCTCCTCCCGGGGCGTCCTGTTGCCTCCTGGATCTCCCAGGGCCTCCTGGTGCCTCCCAGGGTGCTGAGGCTGAAAGTTCCTCGGGCTTCCTTCAATCTCTTGGTGATTCTTGTGGCCGTGGCCATCTGAGACACTTCGAAGGCTCCCGCTCAAGACTTCCCCGCACACAGCCCAAAGACGAGGCTCCCGCTCGAGACTTCCAGACATCTCACTCAAAGACGAGGCTCCGGATCGAGACTTCCTCCTGAACCAGGCGCCAACAACCCCACATTGACGACAGTTACAAGTAAGCCGATGAATTAGTAACGTGAAGTCTGGTCCCCATAGGGAGGGATTCCCGCTTGAGACATCCTCGCGATTCTCTCACAGACAAGGCATCGACAAAGAATCAACAACATCGAGTGACATCCAGCAGCATCTAGTGGCACATGGTAACATTTATCGGAACTCAGCGACATCTGGCGGCACATGCAGCGACACATCGAGCGACACAATCCAGCATACCTCCGCTCGTTCGCTCTCCGCTGCTTCAAACCCTCCTCCCCGCAGCTTTGCCTCCTGCCTCTCTTCTCCTCGCCTCCTCCCCTCTGCCCTCACCTCCCGCTGCTTCCTTCCTGCCCCGCCCCCCTAATCCTCTCCTCTCTCTCCTCCCATCTCGACTTCACCCCCCTCTTCTTCCCAGGGGACGAGGCCGATTGCGTTACCGCTCGACCTGGCCGTCCTCGCTCCCGGCCGACACCACCTGCCACACGGGCGAGAAGAAGCCGGGCTGGGACCCGAAGATGGCGCACTCCTTGTGCACGCTACGCACAATGCTGGTGTTAGGGGCGTTCTGGGGGAATGCGCTGTGGTAGTGCCGGACCCAGTGCGACGTGGTCTGCAGGTGCTGCAGATCCGATTTCTCCATCATGGACAAGTCGGTTTTCTCGCGTCTCATGGTGGACTTACCGAGCTCCAGCTCCTGCAGCAGCGACGAGAGAATGTCGGTCGTGTGAAGCTTGCCAAGATTCTTCTGGATCTTCTCGAGAATCCGCTGGACGTTCTGGGATACCTTCTGGCAGTGGTAGATGGCCCAAATCTTGTACTGTGGTGCGATGTCTGGAGGGCAGACAGGTGCACAAGCAAAAGTTCTGGACACCCGCCGATACAGAATCTCCACCGAGACGGACACCTCCCCTCGGAGGCGATCCCAGGGGGGGAAGTGAGAAGGAGGAGGCCTTCTCAGAAGGCTCGGAAGTCCCCTGGCCTCCCAACAAGTTTTCTATGCCTTCCCCGGAGACACAGAAAACTTCTCAGAAGGCAGAGGGATTCTGAGAAGGCCCCGCCGCCTTCTGGAAAAGCCCTCTTCTTCTCACTACTTCCCCCCCTCTGCGGGACGGGAAAGTGACCACAACCACTGCTTCTTGTCTGCGCCGCCTGCCAGCCGGCCGAAAAAGAAGCAGTGGTTGTGGTCTTTTCCTGGGTGCCCAGCTCAACGAAGATGAACCCAACCACTGCTTTGTTTCTGCTGGCTGGAAGGCGGCAACAAAAGGAAAGCAGTGGCTGTGATCGTTTTCACGCCCCGTACCCTCGCTCGCTGCCCATCCCCACACCCCTTCCTGGAGCTTGAGGCGCGCCCGAGGAGGAGGAGAAGGAAGAGAAGAAGGCTCGCTGCCCATCCCCACACCCCCTTATGGAGCTCTTGGGGCGCGCCCGAGGAGCCGGGCGCGGAAGAGGCAGCGCCCGAGACAGGGGGAGAGAGCGGCTGGGCCGTCGGTGGACGTCCGGAACTTCTGTGCGAGGTAGGGTTATGCTGCTCCCATCGTACTTAAGGACCACATCCCAGAAGTAATTTCGAGCACCCAGAAAAGTGTCGAAAGAGTGTCAGAACAATATCGAAAGCGTGTCCCCCAGGGCCCGACACGTGAAAACCCTCAGGTTTGGGAGTGTTTTCTTGGTGCTCGAAATTCAGTCTGGTGATCAAAGCTAAAGTCAGTTGGAACACCATAGAAGTAGGGGTGTATCCATATCCACCGCCTGGAACCTGACGTCCTGGGACACAGCGGGCGGTGGATATGGATATATTTAGGCCGCCGGGGGCCAACATATATCCATATCCAACGACTTTGGAGGTCCGCGAAAGTTGATCCTCTGGGCGGTGGTTATGTATGAATCACCGCCTCGAATTATGCATGTGCGCCTCTCTGCCCTCCCCGATGTCCCTGTAGCCGACGATGCGGAACGACTCTCGCAAGATCGGGAGCCACATCTGAAGCGAAAGCCAATCTACCGCCATCAAGTCGCCCGCCTGCTTCTGCTCCCGGAGGCAGCCCATGATGTCCTGGCGAAACTGAAACTGGCTCTTGGGCTCCCCCCTGACCCAGGGATCCGATGCAATGTTATGTGTCAATGTGGGGAACACCGACGCCCCCATCCCAGAACAACCCAGCGGTCGCTCGATCATCCCAAGTAAAGTTCGGCATGATGCACTTTCGCTGCGTATGTGCGCCATGCATGTTCGATTCCTGTAATGTGTGCATGGCAACTTGGTCCTGTTTGCGTAGCGCGTGTGCATGCCATGTGGCCATGTGCGCGCGCTCCGTGAGTATGCTGCGCATGATTTGTGACATCACAGTGGTGTGGGGTCTTCAAGCATGGTCTCAACCCAATGTGATGTGCTATGCATGATGTTTCGGTTTAAGTGGTCGGCTCGGGTGTTGTCCACGCTTGTACGTACCATTGCGGCGCTGCCTGGCCTTGATGTGTTAGTCGCAGTCGACATTCACGTGAACTTCTTATGAATAACGGTATGGATGTATGTCCGCATACATGCTCCCCTGATGCGAATGCAAAGCATGGCGATGCTGGTGGGAAATGTATCTTATGTGTGGCCTATGATTCACGCCCGCCCTTTATGTAGGTTCGTCCCGGTTGCTCTTCACGACTGCTACTACCTAACGTACGACTGCATGTTATGCATGACTAAAGCGTGTCAACTATATGTACGTTGCACCTCGACGTTGCTTATGTGTCTTATCCGTGTCAGCTCCGTGTCCATGTGCTGGTCTAAGGTGTGTACTTGTATTGTTCGTGTTCGTATAGTCCTCCAGATCTGCCATTGGTGTATACTACATTTGCGCGACTGAGGGCCTGTCAAGGTTTCTTTGTATCGCATGAGGGCCTCTCAAGGTTTCTTTCCGACGTGTCTTACCTAGGACACGAGGCAGGCCACTGGGGAGAATCAGGAGTTCGGGAGACTTGCGGCCGCGACGTCGAGGCCGAGCGAACTTCTCGACCGGATCCTGACAATAAGAACTGGCAGCCTTCACCCTCAAGGCGGAGAGGCACGAAAGACAAATTCACTTGGCATAGCCAACAATACATGCACAAACTCAACAGGAAACGGCAACCACACGAGACCATGCCAGGTCATTGTTTTCGCATGGGCCAAGGCACGAATCGTTTCGCTGCGTTGTCGACCACACGTGCATGTGGTGGGGGAGTTGCGCATTCCGTTCATTCAATATGAATGTTCACACGACGTAGCTGTTGCGGGGCGTAGGAGGGCTATGGGAACACATTTCGCGAGAATCAACACATGATACTGATGTTTGTGATACAATGCGAACCTTCGGCATTCTGTGGGCAAATCGCAGAAAGGGTATTCGAAGGATGACAATCGGAACACCGACGGACAGAAATACCACCAATACGAACCATAACGCGAAGGATATTCAGATACAGACTGCGAGAAAGCGAGAGAGAAAGAGAGAGAAAGAGGGCGAGAGAGACAGAGAGCGAGAGAGAAAGAGAGAACGAGAGAGAGAAAGAGAGAGAGAGAGAGATAGAGATAAAGACAATATGTACGAGAGATACTGCGAGGGAGAGCACGTTAGATAAATGCAGATTCACAAAGCGGGAGAGCGAGACATGGCGAGGGAGGGAGAGAGAGAGAGAGCGAAAGAGAGAGAGAGAGAGAGAGAGCGGGAGAGAACGAGCGAGCGAGCGATCGAGTGACACAAACTCCAATACGGGGTCGAACTGCAAGCCACTGACAGAAAACACATCAAGACGAACAACACACTCACTTCTGCAGACAGCGCTCGATGCGAAACGAGCAAACAACGAATACCAGGAAGCTAAGGCTGGGACTCGGGCAGATGCTGGGGCTAAGGTTATGGCCCACGGGCTGAGGAGTGCTGGAGCCATGGACAAGGCTGAAGGGCAAGCTTCACCTTCGCCCACTGGCCTAAGCCCTTGCCTCTCACTGACAACGATACAGGAAAGACGATCAAGAACAAAAAACACAAACAACAACAACACCAACAACACGGAATCTATAGCTGGGGGTAGTTTATGCTCGGGCTGAGGCCACATCGATTGCCTGGACTGCATGGCCAAGGATAGGGACAGTTTTGTAGGGCCGAGGTAATGGCCTACGGGCTGAGGCTAAGGTTAAGGGGTAGGATCGAGACTAGGGATTGGAGCCAGGGGCTGAGGATGGCGGAGGCTCAGAGTGAGGCTTCGGGCTGCAGCTAGGACTGGGGGCCTGAGGCTCTTGCTGGGGCATGGGCAACATGCTTGCGCAGGGGCCATGGACACGGCTAAAGGGCAGGCCCCGCAAGGCTGAAAGGTACGACAAAAGCGATGCGGTCGCCACCCTGGTGACCAACACACGGCAACGTCACGCGAAAACTGGAAGGGTCACGCGAAACGTGTCCCATCTGGCGCTCGCCACACGGCTGACACTCCCACGACGTGTCACCTGACATCTGGGTTGGAGAAGCAATTGCTTCTTCCATCCTGGGCCTCAAGACGACGCATTGCCACGCAATGTATTCCAAATATGGCGCGTTCGCCACACGGGTGACCCACCCATGGGTGCGTCACCCGAGACCAGGACGGGCAATTGACTGGCGTCGGGCTTGCTTCGTGGCCTCAACGTGAGGCCAAACATTGTTGTGCAATGCGCTTCCCATATGGCGCGCGCGCCACACGGGTTACCCTCCTACGGGTGGGTCTTCTCCCGAACAATTGGTGGGACAAAGCATATGTTTCACTTGCGATCTGGGCTTCAACGTGAGACGACACACTGCCACGCGAACCGTCTCCTGTCGGGCGCGCAATATGTATCCCGTATGGCACTCTCGCCACACTGGTGACCCACTCACGGGCGGGACACCAGACGACTGTGTTGGAAAAGCTAAATGCATCACTTGCATTCGTAGCCTGAATCGTGCGGCTATATCTTGCCTCACAATCCGTTTCCCGCATGGTGCGCTCATTATGTGGGTTACCCACAGACGGTTACCCCAAACTGTATATGAAACGAGAAACACAACGAAACTACATGTGCTGCGCGTGCAACTGATAGAGCGGCCGCGTTAGAATGGCGAACAACAGTGCAACAATACTACGGTAAGGCCTGCATAACGAAATAAGGCTACGAGCATTTGTGCACACGGAATACTTAGTATCGCTAACGGGCGCAATCAAATCATCGGAACACAACAATTGCGCAATCCAAATTGTAGACCGAAAGAACGCGACAACGAGCCCAACATATAACTGCACCCTTCGACACGATGTCAAACAACATGCGCAACGAAACACGTGTCAAGCAAATATGATTGAACACCGAACGAGAGTACAGCACGCGCTTACACCAAAACGCAACCACAACGCACAACTGGACACACAACTGCCATATCGCCACAGCCAAGCACCACAGCGTTCGGGTCGGTCCTTGGACTTGGTCTGGGACGTTTGTGCTGTCTGCAACTCGCTGCGCTCGGGAATGGATCGTCGACACTGGTGTTCTAAAACAGGGCTAGGATCGGGATAAATCGCTCCAGAGCGTTCCGGAGCGCTCTCAGAGCGTTCCGGAACTCTCTGGAGCGGCCGCGGCGCCCAATACATCCTCCAAACCCGCCGATTCTCAGAGATTTCGAGTTATCCCGATCCGATTTTGTCCCGATCTTCGCGTCGTTTGATGTTCGCGGAGGAGGAGGAGGAGGAGGAGGAGGAGGAGGAGGAGGAGGAGGGGGAGGAGGGGGAGGAGGAGGGGGAGGAGGAAAAGGAGGAGGAGGAGAAGGAGACCCCCCCCTTTGTACTACTCGACGACGGAGCCAGGGGCGCAAGCGGGACACGCCAGGGCTCCAGGCCCCTCCGGGGCCGCAGATCCGGCCGAGCTCCGCGCGCTCTCCCGAGAACACCAAAGCGCAGCTGCTCCGCCCGGGGGCCCTCGGCCGACGCTTCGACCAGCGCCAGAAGTGCCCGTCTGGGGGCGACGCCATCCGTACAGATCCACTGCTCCCTGGCCATGCCCATCCTGAAGTTCAGGATGGGCATGGCCAAGGAGCAGTGCTGAAGTTAAGGCCCATCCTGAAGTCAGGATGGGCATGGGCAGGCATGATTCTTCAGGATGGCCATGCCCATCCTGAAGTTAAGGCCCATCCTGAAGTTCAGAACCCAGCATCGGTGTGTACGACACGCCCTCCTGGCGTGGCCAGGAGGGCGTGGGCAAAACTCCCAGGTTCAGGATGGGCCTGGCCAAGGAGCAATGGATGTGTATAGGTTTCGGCGCCCGATGTCTGGAGGCTCCTCGCGGCACAACCCTGCGCTCCGAGAGCCCTCGGCGACGTTTTTGTTCCTCCTTCTTCTTCTTCACACCTTGGACCCACGGAGGTCTCCAAGACCGAGAACGAGCTAAACCCAAAACACCCAGAACAAGACGCCGCGACGCAACAACGACACACCAACCGAACGAGCCGAACCGACCGAGCGCAACCGACTGCGACGCAGGTGCACATCCCTGGTCTCCATTCCCCCGAGTCGTTGCCAACAAGAAAATGTTCCGACGCGGTTATGGTTCGGGGCGCGACGATGCCTAAGCTCCTGGAGCTCGTGTCTAAGCCTAGTCACGAGAACGCCCGTAAACAGGGCCGCCCCCCCCCCCCCCACCCGAGGACCTCTGAGGGGAGCCGAAAGGGTGGGGCACAGGCTCATGGGGTGGGAGGCATGGCCTGGAATCGACGACACATCGCCGATAGATCGGCGACAGTCTCCCGATTGGGAAAGCCCACGTTTCTGGCCAAGCTTAGACACCCAGGCCTCGTTCGTCGATGAATAGGCGATTGGGCGTCGATGCTTCCCTCCTTGAGGTAATCCCTCTTTCTTCGCCCTTGAGCGTCCCCCTGGTAGCGTCACGACTCGCGTTGGCGTCGGCACAGATCGTGAAGAATTAACTGCCCCCTCCCCTGTTCTTTTCCCTGGAAAACCCGTTATCTAGCTAGAAAGAAATATCTGCAGGAGTCCGTCAGTGCGAATTTCTTGGATCGGGGCTGGACGCCCGCCCTGGCGCTCGGAGAGCGCCAGAGGCTGCACCAACAAGGAAGTCGTGGCGCCGACGCAGGAAACTCCGCCGCGGACCTCCGAACTTGTCTGTTTATTCAACTTCTCTTCCATCGGTCATCGCCAACGAGTGCTGGGAAGAAACTGGGGAAGCCAAGAAGGACCGATACCGCTACTCCCCGGACCTCTCCTAGAGTGCGTCCTGACCTGAATTTCGAGGCGAATCCAGCGGTGACGACGAGGGCCTGCAAGGAGGCCCCAATCACCCTGGCGACGTACCCAACCCCTGCGCAATGCGGGGCAGGAGTAGCTTGGGAGATTTGACGAGAAGGCGGCGACGTGACATGGATGCATATACTTCTGCGAGCGACATTCGGGAGGTTCGCAGGTCCCCAATCAAGGGAAAAGCGATGAGTAACCAAGTGACCCCTTGAGTCACCAAGGGAGACGCAAGGTCCAAAAGGAGACTGCGGGCAAGGGGCAGCTTGAAACGCCGGCGGGGCAGCAAGAACATGGCATGGCCGCCCAGGGACGGCGAGGTCTACCTCAGGTCTGCGCGGTGCATCACTCCGCTGAAGCCACCAGCAGCCCTCGAACGTGGCGACAGTTTCGCAGATCGCAGTCCCCCAGGGACGGCGAGGTCTACCTCAGGTCTGCGAGGTGCCTCACTTTGGTGGGCCCACCAGCAGCCCTCGAAAGTGGCGACGGTTTCGCAGATCGCAGCCCCCCTGCAAGGACGGCGAGGTCTTCCTCAGGTCTGCGCGGTTCAGCACTCTGGTGGACCCACCAGCAGCCCTCGAAAGTGGCGACAGTTTCGCAGATTGCAGCCCCCGAGTGACGGCGAGGTCTACCTCAGGTCTGCGAGGTGCATCACTCCGCTGGAGCCACCAGCAGCCCTCGAAAGTGGCGACGGTTTCGCAGATCGCAGCCCCCCCAGGGACGGCGAGGTCTTCCTCAGGTCTGCGCGGTGCATAACTCCGCTGGACCCAGTTCCGCAGATCGCACGCCCCCCAGGGACGGCGAGATCTACCTCAGGTCTGCGCGGTGCCTCACCCCGCTGGAGCCACCAGCAGTCCTCGAAAGTGGCGACAGTTTCGCAGATCGCACGCCCCCCAGGGACGGCGAGGTCTACCTCAGGTCTGCGCGGCGCATCACTCCGCTGGATCCACCAGCAGCCCTCGAAACTGGCGACAGTTTCGCAGATTGCACGCCCCCCAGGGAAACCGAGGTCTACCTGCGGTCTGCGCGGTGCCTCACTCCGCTGGATCCACCAGCGGCCCTCGAAAGTGGCGACAGTTTCGCAGATCGCAGCCCCCCAGCGACGGCGAAGAGAGGGCAGGAGGAGGGAGGAGGCGGGAGGAGGCGGGAGGAGGGAGACGCGACCGCGGTGCTCCATTCAAAACGAATACCCAATCAAGGAGGTTTGGGAACAAAAAAATTAAGTACACGTGGCGGTGTCGGTGCCTTTTCCTTCTCTGATTTGGACGCCCGAAATGGGTACGTAAAACACGTGGGTACAATGCCCACCAACAAATGTTGTCCAGAACCAACAGTGGCCGCTGTTGGGCAAGCGGCCGTCTGTCTCAAATGGACACAATCCGCGGCGACGCCAACAGCGAATCCGGTTCAAAATGAACAGGAACTGCAGTCGATCTTTGTACCCACCCATT
The DNA here is from genome assembly GCA_963575745.1 of Prorocentrum cordatum. Classification (NCBI taxonomy): domain Eukaryota; class Dinophyceae; order Prorocentrales; family Prorocentraceae; genus Prorocentrum; species Prorocentrum cordatum. The sequence continues at coordinate 170,511 of CAUYUJ010019949.1, read as the reverse complement.
CTCTGTCTCTCCGTACCCATTCCGATCGTCCCGACTTGAGAAACAACGATGGACAGGCTCCTGCGCCATGAAGCGGCGGATGCTCACACAGATCTCCATGAAGAAGCGCAGCGCGAGTGCCCCGCGGGAGCCCCGACCGTCCGGCAGGGGGAGCCCTGCAGCCGGGGGAGGGAGTGGGGCGGGGGAAGCGCCGCGCGCCCGCCGTCGCGCGCCGACGCCGAGCCGCAGGCCACGGCTCCCGAAGACGTGGGTGTCTCGGGTGTCTCGGCACCGGCGTCACGCACGGAGGAGGAGCAGACGGAGACTCCACGCGCGCCAACCCATCGGGGGCTGCCAAAGGTGCCCCTAGCCGAGGGTGCCTCCAACTTTTCGCTCGAGTCACAAATCCAGTCAGAGCGGAGGGTGGTGAGGGGGGCAGGGGTGGACGGGGGCTCGAGCTCCCCCGCGCGCCTCTGGGGCCCTCGGAGCCTCAAAATCAGGCCCCTGTGGCCGCCAAGAGGCCCCAGATGCTTTCTAAGATGGCTCCAAACTGCTCCAACACGCCAGAAAGGCCCCAAGAACACGCAAGATTGTCTCCAGACCGCCCAGGCCGGGCCCCAAGATGACGTCCAAGAGGGTGTCAAGATTTCTGTACGTGCTTGAAAGATGTTCATGTTCTCGCCTTTCGGGCTTCTGCAAGCCCAAAACGGTGCGAGAGCCCCCCCAGACTGGCCCAAGACGGAAAATGATGCCCCCAATGGGGCCTGGGGATGGACCAAGAGGGCACCCAGACGGCCCAAGAGCACCCACGGACAAAAATCCGCAAGAGGCCGGAAAAAGGACCCAAGAGAGACTCGAGAGGGGGAACCCGCATGGACCCAGGGAGCCCTCCCCCACACGATGGCACCCACGACCCCCGACATGGCCCCAAGAGCACCCCAGGAGGCCCTCAGAGGGGCCCCAGAAAAACCCAGGGAGCTTTGAAACAACTCCTAGAAGCGGCCCTCTAGGCCTCCAAAGAGCCACCAGGAAAAATCCCGCAACAAACGCGGACAAAGATGAAGACGCACCAGCAACAACTACACGCAGGCAGGACGACGATAAATGGCAAACAACACACAGACACGAAATCGGACGACGCACATATCCTCGTCGGTGGGCCGGCAGAATTGCAGAAGACTCTTGAACAACCAACCTCGATCTCGTATCCCTCTACCCCTGAAGTTGGCAAGTGCATGGCGATGGCGATCTTGGGGATGCGCGCGCCCTCGGAAACGCAGAGAACCCTTGAGATCGGCATAATGAGAGGATGATGTCAAGCATGTTTCAGGCTGCCCCCCCCCCCCCGCAACAGCCAGGCCAAGACGAGCAGAACACATGGACATCCTTCACAAGTGCAAAGCATGAACACTGCTCTCCTCTATCCCCTGACTCTGTCTGGAAGATGTTCTGCTCTCACCGCGTATTCTTTTCCCGGACAGGACTTCAAACATTGATGTTTTGTCTGGTGAGCGCGTTTTTCCAATCCCGTCGTTGTCGGTCCTTACGAATGGTGCTCCGGCTGCAGCGTTGGCCTCAATCCCGCGACTCTATTCCTTCAAAATCGTACTCCCACTGCGTAGCCCGTCTCGTGTCCTCGTTTTCGGCCCTCCCGCATGCTCCCGCTGCAGCGCTGGCCTCATTTCCGCGTTGTCGGTCCTGGGAAATGTGACTCTCGCTGCAGCACTGGCCACACCCCGGATTCTCGGCTCTCCAACATGGTTTTCAGGATGCACCGTTCATGCAACCCTGGTATGCAATTCAGTGCTGTGCGATGTACCCCTATAATGCGATTCCATGAATAGCTCTGCAACGTGCTGGTGCCATGCAAACATGTACCGCGATGTCACGCCATGGCTTGCGCTTAAATGAAATGATACGCAATGCTGATCAATGAACTGTCACACCATGCTTTGCTATGTTACGGTATGCCATGCTCTCCAACGCCAGGCTATAACATGCTTTGCGTCGCGCGCACTTTGGGGGTCATTGTCCACTTCGGCATCTGACTGTGCGAATAGAGAGGGGCTCAAAGCAATGTCAAGGGATGGGTGGGAGGGGTAGGACGTCAAATACGACGCGAGCGCGCATAGCTTGCCTACCTCCATCTCCCTCCTCTCTCCTTCCTCGTGGACGCTCCCCCAAACAGGAGGGTCCAACCTAATTTGGTGGACTTGCCACACGGTGGCGCCCGTCAACTAGCAAGCACTTGTTCGTTCCGCTACAGTAGAACCTGGGCCTAGATCAAGCTGCCCCGTGCCACTAAGCCACAATACGAGTGGGGGCCCGACGCGCCTGGCACGCCGCTGAGATCGCCGCCAGGCGCTCCTCCCAGCACGGACAGCTTGGGTGGCCCTCTTCCCGCACCCGCAACAGCGGCAAGCACGCGTTCAGCAGATGCCAGCATGGGCGAGGACCCGTCAAGCGAGGACAGCGGCTACAGGTTTGTTTTCAACCATCCCTCGCGCTAGACCTTGCGAAGGCTTGCCAGTCCTGGCGGCAGCGTCGTGCGTGGTCGTTCGGGACACAATGCATTTCGCCGCAACATTGCTGCCCGCTCTCCCAACTAACGAACCCACCAGTTCCCTGCAGCAGCTCGGCGATCGCAAAGTTCACCCAGGCTGCCGAGACTCCGAACGAGCAGGGACGGATCACGCACGATAGTGGCCTTCGTACTTCCGCCGATCGGCAAACGAGCACAAATACCATCCATCGCCATGACAACCATCCGATCATCATTCTTATGTGCCGTAATATGTGTGCGACAAGAGCGCGCAACACGCGTGGCCCCTCGCCCTAATGTCTGATTGCCCCCTGGCATGTAGCTGGTGCGGGGTCGCAGGGCTGGCTGTCCGCAGACTAGCCCTCGCTGCCAAGTCGCATCAAGGCAGATATCACGTACTCGATTGCGCTTCTTGTGTAACTACTTATGATGAGAGACCGTTTGGCATCGCAGTCGCTGGAGGCCGAAGTCGAATGCAAAGACGCTGAGTGCCCTCCATGAGACTACACCACAAACGTCCCAGCGCAATCCAGGAATCGTTTGGCACAAGCAGAGGGTATCACAACCAGTGAACAGACAATTGTGGTCGTCCGAACGCCGGCGAGCAAATTAATGCTGACTCGATGCAACACATGCCCACACGATAAGACATATCGCTGTAATAGTCAGGCCACATCTTCCTTAGACCTTGAATTTATCGAAGTACCGCAATTTTCCGCTTGGGTCGCAGACGGGCCATCGTTGAATCGAACGTTTCGGTGGTGCACCTGCTGGCAGGCCTGCCTTGCATGCGTATGCCCACACACAGAACCTAGCGATCTGAAGGGAAGCCGGTGCCCCATGCTCCCACATCCACCCAGTATATACCCATCTCCTGGCCATTCTGCTACAGCACGTCCATGTGACGGCGGCTTGTGCGTTGGACTGTGACACCACGTGAACCGCAGCCTTGAGCGCTCGCGGCTTCCCGATGGCGCAAACTGTTCGATATCGGTTATTTGCCGAAGACGGAGGTCGCGGCACCCCGCCGGTGGCGTTCAGCCTGGAACGCCCCCACCAAGGTCGCGATTTGCCCGAGCGGGTGGCAGGGGGCCGGCAAGAGCGGTGGGCACGTCTTCCCCCCTCGAGTGACGGCGGAAGGTCAGCGCCCACCGGGCCTTTGATCTCGAGCGTCTGGCCGAGCTTGTCTCCCTGCAGCAGCGTGTCCGAGATGTTCATGCAGTACTGGAACGCCGTGGTCGTGACAGCCTCTTAACACTGAGAGGCGAGGGGGAGCACGAGAGGCAGGGAGGGACCGGCCAGCACCGAATCGGGGCACCCGATAAAATCGCAACGTCCGTCGGATTGGGCCGCATCGAATCGGAGTCGGCGTGGAATCGGATTGGCACCCGGCCGCGTCGGATTACCCGAATACTGGAGTCGAGTCGGACCAGACCGATCGGATCGAAATGGACCCTTGGAAGCATCCGATACGCACCTCGTCACGCCCGCAGGCCCGAGTCGATCAGCGCAATCGGCTTAAAATCTTAACCTGGGAAGGGTCTGGGCTCCGAGTGGCTTTCGGGCCACAACTCCAGGAGCCCCGTCGTTGGGGGCGATTCGAGAAACCCTGAACGCTATCGGTGAGGTGCAGCTGCTGGAGAACACCCCGAGGCGAGGAAACCTCCAAGAACCACAAAGACGCGGCGGAGGTGGAACAGAAGAAACCATGTGATGGCCTCGTCCGCGGTGAGCCGTGCCTTGAGGGACCGCTCGTACTTCCGCTGCTTGTTGGGTTTCGGGCACTTGCCCACCGCCTCCTCGATGAGGGCGTCGAGGTCGCTCTGGCTCAGAGAGTTCAGCCTGGGGCGACAACAACACACCCGCACTCGTGGACAGCGTGCCTTCAGGACGAAGTGCGAGCTGATAAGAACTGCCACCTTCCCCACCGATAGGAATGGGACTCATCCGTGCTGAAACCTGGCCAATCTAGTACGAACATCTCACGAACAACCAGACCGTCCAAGCTCATGCCAAGACATCGGAACGTTGCGACAACACCGAGCTCCTGCAAACTAGAGCCTTACGTTTCCCCAATAAGAAGGAAGGGAGGAGGAGGAGGAAAAGGAGGAGGAGGAGGAGATGGAAATGGAAATGGGGTAGGGCGGACCAGGTCCACCTGCCGACACAGCGGCGGCATTGAGGTTTGATAGTCTACGAATGCCCACAATTCCGTGGCATGGGCCTCTTGTTTAGCGCGCCTGCACTCCCTTGCCCATTCACCCGCAGAATCGGGCGAAACAAAACCGTGCAGGCGCACAACTAGGGCCAGGTCCAGGACGGGGACAGACACCCCGTACTGGTGGAAGCTGGCGGGGCCACAGGGACCATCGGCCGCGGGACACACAGGGGGCCCGCCAGCGGGCCCCGACGCGACAGATCCAGCCGACGAAGACCCAACACGCAAGCTGGACCTCATCAGCTTCCCCTGCAGCCACTCAGTGTCAGCCTCCTCTGGGCCCCTGAACGCAAACAACGGAGGAGGAGGAACGGGGGCTGAGGGGTGGAGGAACCGACGAAGACCGGAACTGTGGGTCTTGAGCCTTGGGTGCCGAAGTCCCAGACAGGCCCCTGCAAGGCCCTCGCCAGGGGAAGCTCTCTGACAAAATTTGGAATAACAAATCATCAACATGCTGTCAGGGCCCCCCACCTCGCATTTCCCCGCCAAGGGCCCCTGACACGGCCACGGCCTGCAAAGCTCGACTCCCAGATCCACCCCCGCCCCCACAGACGGCACGGGCTCGAGCTCCAGCGGCGGTGGGGAGGGGACGCTTACCTCCATCCTAGAAGCTCGCAGGTCCTGAGTGCTGCCGCTAGGTGCGAAGTATCCGGGTCATCTACTGCGCGTTCCTGGCCTCGGGCAACATCCGGGGTGCCTGCCACTCCCTCAATGTCCCAGGCCTCGCTGTCTCCTATCCAGGCATGGACTTGACCTATCCAGAACACAGGCTGGCAAACCAAATCCTCGAATGCTTCCGTGAAGAGGACCCTCTGGGGTGGGATGTTCCAGAGCTGCCACCCCTTTCTAACCCAGCGGTCTGCTAAATCATTGCCACGTCTGCACCAGTTGTCGTGAAACGAAACATCGCTGGACGCTCGGGCATGCACTCGGACATTTTTTCACCGACGCACTGCTATCGTGCTTCTCCCACGTACCTTCCCAAAAAGTGCGGTTGGTATTCATGAGGCTGGAAGCTTTGGGGGCACTCCTCGCGCAGGCGATCGCACCTGCACAACCAGAGAAACCCGTGAGCGCTCCATCGGTGACAGGGTCAACAGAACACCTGGCTAACATACAGAACGCAAGATCCTCGTGAAGGACCACGCAAGCGGCACAACGCCATACATCCGACAACGAAACAGGCACTCATCATTGATGCAGATCACTGACCACCCCGCACGGCGCAACCCGCCATGCTGAGTAAAAACTGCAAATGCGTCCACAAACACCTCGCCTTCGAACAGCCATCCAGGCATGCGCCCCGCAAGTCGGATCTGGTCCTCCTCGGGGGTATCAGGCCCCTGAAAGGCGTGCGCAGGCGAGGGCAGCGGGCCTCTCGCAAAGAGGTGGGCGCATTGCTCTCCTTCGCGCCCAACAACTCTAGCTGCGGACAAAATTCTCGACGGGGGAAATCTGTTGCGGGGCACTCGACACACCGATGCCACAATGTGCCTCGGGTCCCACATCTCGTGCAGTAGGGCGCGCAGTCTTGCCTTTCGCATGCGATCTGGCCCGGGTCCAGGGCGCCCCGCATTTGGCCGATCTGAACGCAATATTGCGCCCATTGGCCCGCAACTCCGCGGCGCGAGACAAGACGGCCAGAACGGGCCCCCAATGGACATCCGAAACCCAAGGGCCCCCGAGTCTTCTGAGAGCTGCGGCATCCGAGGCAGTGGCCGCGGCAACGCGGGCGACCCGGCAGGCCGCCCCCGGCGAAAAAATGCAAGTCGACCTCGCGCTGGCGATGCCCGGGCAGGCAACCATGCTTCGCTGGCAGCCCGCGCGCGCGAAGCTGAGCATTGCGGCCCGGGCTGGGTCAGCGCGCCGATTCCACGGCCGCTCCGCGCTCAGCAGCTGCAGCGCGTCCGCGCGGACCGTGCTTAGAACCTCCTGATGCGGAAGCCCGTCTCGCACTCCGATGGCTCAGGCCTCGGCGACCTCCACTGCGTTCACCGCGAACGGGCCCCTGAAGATCGCGCGCTGCATGGTGCGCGCCCCGAAGGCGAGGCAGGCCCCTGCCGCCAACCTGCCCTCGATGAGTTGATTGTCATCTGCCCGGGAACGTCCAGTATCGCATCGCGCGCGTTTTATTTTTTGGGGGGCCTTCAGGGCGCTCTCGAGGCTGGGGCCCCAGGGCTCGCGCTCAGCGATGAAGCGACCTCCCCAGCTGCAGACGCCAGCGGGAGCACCTCCGAGCCACTGGTATCCTGTAAGTCCAGCCTGCTCGGGAGTATGGGACTCCTTGCAACAAAATCAAATGGGCCTTGGTTCCAGACGGCCTGCACTCTGCTGTGCTTCCGACAGATAGAACGCAGCCGACCTTCAATGATCAGTCTCGGTTCGAGCCGTGCGCCTAGTCGCCGGGCGTTGTCCAATAACTAGAAAGCATCGCAGAGGGTAGCAAATCTTAAATCCACTTAAGGACCGAGGCGAAGCGTCAAAAAAAAGGATCAGAGCACCAGCCACTGCCGTGTGGAGGGAGCCCCTCACGAACCCACGGTGTCAGCAAGCCCCGCATCTTCGGACGTGCCGAGTTGTGTCGCAAGAAATGATTTGCCCCATGCCCCCTGCGCCCAACAAGACAATAATTCGCCGCATACCTGAAACGTGCAGCAGTGCACAGGCTTCTGCTGGCCAGTCGTACCTGGTTGACGGCAAAGAATGGCCCCGCGGCCTTACTCGCCACCTGGAGTCTCATAAGCATGTTGAGGATACCACTTTCGGGGACCTGGGGGGGTCACCTATCAGCGCGGGCCTTGAAAACGTCAACCACCGACCGACCGTCCCTCTAACGCAATTTCGGGAGGCTCGGGTACAACTTACGTTGAACAGCCCTACGCGGCGTCGGCGGTGGCAGAGTGAGGAGGACGGGTAGCATACCCCCGTGCGCCATAGCCATCTGGTAAGTAGCACTGTTCCCACCATCCCCTAACCGAGCGTGCAATGCAACAGCCGCCCGAGCGAATACAGCCCCGAACCTCGCCAAACTCCGTCTTAAGAGCATCGCATTGCGCGGCGCGCCGTGCACGAGCAGCAATACTGACATCTGGCAAATGCTCGCGGTCAGCCCCTCCGCCGCCCACGCGAAGATTCTCTAGGAGCTCATGCGGCAAGGCGTTCCAAGGGCCGTTCTTGAGTAGCTGACCACACCCACGATGCGCGTCCAACAACGCTTTAGCCGGTGGGAACATCTGCAGAACATATTGCAGCAACGGGAGGCACAACGTTTGGAAACATACAGATCGCAAGCGGGAGCCCCAGCCCAACCTGCTTCACGCCCATCGAGCGGTCCAGGCGTCTCGGTTTACGGTCGCCCCAAGCATGCTCAGGCCCATCAGGGCCAATAGTAACCCCAAGAAATTGCGTCCTCCGTGGGGTAACCAGATGCCGAAAGCGGGGCCCCAGGGCACCCGCCAATTCCCGAACCCCGGCACACGATGCATCGCCAACCACCAGCAGCACACATTTCTTCATGTTAAGAAAGAGAAAGCCCCACAAGGCCCTCCAGCTTCCAGAGCAATTCCAGAGTTTACCCAAGACCACCAAGAGCATTAATAAAGAACATCAGGTCGCCAGTGTCCTAGTGCACGTTCCACATGCTGACTGCTGCGGCGCAGTAACCAGCGCATCACAGGATCCAAAGCCAACGCGAACAAGCACATGCTAGACGGGTCACCTCGTCTTACTCCCCTCCCAACGTCAATTGTCACATCCGTCACCGGCCCTCCCATCATAATCGCCCCTGAGTTCATGGCATACAGCGCGGCCAAAAAGGCAGCGATGGGTGCTGGCACCCCCATCGCGCTGAGGACTGGCAAGGTCCACGCAATGTAGATCGAAGGAAACGCGGCAGCAAAATCCGCCAACAGTTGCAGGGGATGCGGCGAACCTCCCAGGTGCTGCTGAAGCCCCACCTGTCAGCAATCACGATGTTCGGTGATATCTGACGGCCCTTCACACCCCCACGCTGATCTTGGTGTACCGTGTGCGTAGATACTTCATATGGTGGGGCCCCGAATGCGAGCGACATTATCTCGGCGCACGCATCGCAAAGGGCGAGCGGTCTCGCGGCATCAGCAGCGCGCGTGACGCCTGCGCATCCGCCCGAAAGGCCCGAGCCCTTCGGCAAATGGAATAACAACATTTCACGCATGTTTGGAGGCAACGTCATACAGTTGTTCGAGTAGAGTTCTTCGTGCACCAACTGCAAAAGCTCGGCCCCGCCCTCCACCTGCCAAGCGGCATATGGAGACCCATCCTTCCCAGGGGCGGTGCTTCTCCTCCACTTCACCCTCCGTGCAAAGTCGTCATAACTAAGCTGCCATCTCGACTCGGGCCGCGGGGTGTCCAACTTCTGGCAGTGGCTCAAGATCCGTGGCCAAAGCGCGCGGTCGATCTGGCGCTCGCGAAAGACCCCCCTTCCCCCCCAATGCGCAGCAAGATATTGACTGGCCTGCTCAAACGCGGCGCACGCAGCTCCCTCCTCATCCCTCGCACCAGTAAGAAGGGCACGTCGCCTAGAACTGGCGCCAGAAAGCTCGCATTCGCTGCAGACGTGACTGCGCCCGCTCTCTAGCAACCGCCCCAGCCTCGTCACCCCCCCCAGTCATCCTTCTCTCATCCTCAAGAGCCGCTTCCTGCTCCTCAACGCGCTGTAGTCGGACCATACTGGCACGCAAGCAGAAGGCAATTATACCCGTGCACTGCATGCCCCCAAGAGCAAAAAACTGCTCGAGGCGGACATGGGAACTACGGGCACGGGCGCGCAAAGTAAACTGCTGATGCCGAGCGCCACGCACCGCCGTCATAGTCCAGTAGTAATTCTTGGCCACTGTTTTCGCGGGACGCTGGGCCGCCTGCTGCCTTGCCTCCGAAAGGCAGGCCCGCGGGAGCTCTTTGGCCTGGGACGGTTGTCCGTTGGCGTGGGGCGAGCGGGAACACTTGCGAACGCCTGCGAAGCTGCAGCTTGATACTCCTCAGATCGGCAAGGGAATGCAGGGACACAACGATTGCGACGCTGATCGAATCGAGCAAAGTGAAGGCTGAGGGGTCGATGGTCCGAGGGGCAATGCAAGAAGGTCCCATGAACGGTCGCAGCGGTCGTCAGATCACCCGCAATGGCAGACGGCGCGCCGCGACATATCCTATCGAGACGAGACGCGTGTCGAGCCGTGACCTCAGTATTCCGAGGGGCGTAGGTTCTTATTGCACATGCCCTGGCCAGCCGCCGCAGACACAATGAGGCAAATCATGGCGTGCTCTATCCCCCTCCGACCACTGCTGGCCATCCTCCGACATCCCCCCTCGCAGTTGGCCTCGGCACTCCAGGCGGAGGCTCGGGGGGGGGGGGGAACAATAACAGCCGCAGCGGGCAACGTGTCGGGCCCCTGTCCCAAGCGCGCACCACGCCCAGGAATGCCACGCGGCAGTAGGGCGGGAGCCAGCGCGGCTGCCGCGGGCGCAAGCGATCCCGCCCGAGGCCTGTGCCCTCACCGCGCGAGGCCGGCACGCGGTCGAGGGCGTCCGCGGCGATGGGCGGGAAGTCGTCCCACGCGCCATGGGCGCCAGAGGGGGGCGGTGTCCCCAGCTCGGTCAGCATGGGGCCACGGCGATCCCCACTCCTGCATCAGCACCTTCCTGGCAGCGTCGCCTGCGACAGGTAGGTCAGGGTCGTGCTCGTCGCCTGCATGCGCCGCCGCCGTCGATGGGACTCGGCTGCCATCCTTGATGGAGCGGCAGGCGCGCTGCCCCCCAGTCTTGGCGCCCCCTCCCTGCGCTCGCCCCCGCCCAGTCCTCAGCGCGCCTTCGCTTGTCACGTGCCCGGGGGGCCGACGTGTAGTTGTGGGGGTCCACTAGCAGCCCGTGGCACGCGTGCAACTCCTGCCTTTCGAACGCGTTCGCAATGGCGCGGTGGCCCCAGCGCGCCGGAGGCCCGTTCGACGGCCAGGCGCGGCCGCTGAAGTTGAAGCCCCTGATGACGCGCACCTGGCGCTCGAAGCGGGCGAACCTCCGCCAACCCATGCCCCCCCAGTGGCCCCGCAGGGCGGCCGCCTTCCTGCGGGCCGCCAGGGTGCCCGCCCACTCGCGGCACTCCGCGCTCGTCGTCTCCTGCAGCAAGGTCCCCCACTCCAGCGCCAGCTGAAATCCCTGGCCCCCTTGCAGCGCCGCAGCGGCCTGTCCAGCAGGCGCAGCCTGTCCAGGTAATCCCCCGCCATGGCGCACCAAAACTCCAGGGCGCTCTCGACGCCCCCTGGCCCGCTCCCCAGCCGCCACAGCCACTCCGCCTCGCCGAGCTCAGGCGGGGCGGCCTGGACAGGAGGCGGCAGGGCGAGCGGGTAGCGGCTGGGGGGGGCTGCTCTAGTGACTGCGGCCCGCTTGTGAAGGCCCCTTAGCTCGATGGCGGCGGGCGAGTGCGGCGCCCGTGCGTCGGGCCCCAGGGCCTGGCCAGGACTCCCGCCGCCTGCCAAGCCCCACTGGCGAGGTCCTCTGGCTCGATGTCCCAGTCTGCCAGGATGACGCGCGGACAGGCGAGGCTGCCCGCCCGGGCCTGCAGAGCCTCGAGCAGCACCAGGTTGTCGCCAGTGACCCCGATGCTGTTCACTCGGTAGGCCGAAAGCGCGAAGATCGGGATCCCGAGCCTCGCGTTGAGCTTGGCAGCCTGGCCTCTGTGGGGGCTCAGCGCGCTGCATTCCTTGGGCCTCTCCTCGCTCGCCGCTGCCATCGACGTCGGGGCAGCCGCGCCACCGGAGCTGTCGAGAGGCCCTGGGCCTGTCTCCAAGGCCGGCGCGCCGAAGAGCTCATGCCGAGCACGCCGCGCCCAGCTTGGCGCCGACCCCACCCTCGCTGGGTGCTCGGGGCGGTGCTCCAGGTGGCCGAATACGTCAAAATTCAGCTTCTTGTAACAGCACCACTCCAGGGGAACCTGCCCACTGGCCCGCGAGTTGGCATTCGCCGTGACCAGCATCATCCTCTCGGGCAGGTCTTGGCCAGCAGTGGTGCGCTGCTGGCTGTCTCCTCCGGGCGCGGGTCGGCCGCCGCTGGTTATCCTGTCCGCCGTGGAACGGTCGCGCGGCTGTGCCTGCCTCGGGGGAGGCCCCGGGGTGCCCGTAGAGCTGCCCCCTGCCCCCCCGGCCAGCACGCCGCCCCCCCCGGGCTGCCGAGGCCCCGCTCGCGCTGCCCCTCCAGCCGCGGCGCGACCCCCCAGCCTTGCGCCAGCGGCGGCCCGCGGGCAAAGCCTCGGGCCCGCGGCGCCCGGACGGCCCACGGGCCCCAGCACTGGCCGCCCCAGGTCGAACGCGTTGGCTCCCCTGCATATGCCGAGGCCCGCCATGCCGATGACTTCCCCTTGGCGAGGGGGCCAGCCCGTCACGTCTGGCGGGCAGGTAGCTCTAGCCGCCAGCAGGTCAAACCCGCTACCGCTTGGCAGCCACGGCTTGCACGTCCACGAACCTGCAGGCCACGCGCATGGCTTCTCCAGATCGCAGGCTGGCCTGGTGCCTCCCAGCCTCTCGACCTCATCGGCCACCAGGTTGGCGAGGTCCTGGTCGACGTCGAGATCGGGCACCTCCACGTCCATGGCTTCTCCGACTGCGCCGCCGTCTGCACTGGCCCCAAGGCCAGCAGCGCCAGGATCAGCCGCAGGAGGGGCAACCTTATTGGCGGCAGCTGCCTCGCTCTCGGCGGCGTGGAGCTTCTCGCGCACCTTCGCAGCCTGGGCGCTGACGGCGTCTAGAATCTAGGTTCCCATTGCCTTGCTTTATGTCCTCCATCTGGCCGACAGCGCCGAGGAGCCTCTCGAGCTGGTCGAAGGAGGCAACCGACTGCTTGTCTGCCGACCCCAAAGCCGCCTCCGCACACTTGCTCCTATTCTCCAGGGCCACCAGCAGCTCGGCCAGCCTCGCCTCGTGCTCGCGGAGCTGGCGCAACTGCGCATCGTGGACCTCCTGCGCGTCCGCTAGCTCCTGTGCCCGCTCCGCCACGCGCAGCTTGGCCTTTTCCACCTGTTTCTGCTTGCCGGCCTTCCGCTGGAGCACCTGGGCCAGCGGCCGCGTGGAGAGGTCGACCACCTCCTGCTTGGGCGGCTGGGGGGCCGCGACGGACATCTGCCCCTCCGTGAGCGAATCTTTGGCCGCCGCCACCAGCGCCTTGCTGGTGGCCTCGAGGAGCTCTGCCAGGGTGCGGCTCCCCACGGCCTGCGCCTTCCCTTTTGCCAGCTCCCTGCGAGGACTCTGTCTTGAAGTGGGCGCTCCGGTCCCTGCCGCCGGGCCAATGAACACCTCGCGCGCGACACTGAGGATTGGCCTGGGCCTTGCCTTGCGGCTCGGCCGTGCCTCCTCCTGCTCCGCCGCGCCCAGGAACCGCTCCGAGGCTGAGGGTGCCTCGCGCCTTGATGGCCGCCAGGGCACTGGGCGGACCGCGGGCCCCACAGGCCCTGCACTCCGCCCTCGAGGTGTAGTTCGGGCGACCGCCGCACTTGCCCGTGCACTTCCACTGCGCCCGTGTCTTTTTTGGAACTCGGCCCCCATGCGCATCGCCGCCCCGCGGTGCCATAGACCAGTCGAGCTCGAGGAGGACGCTGCGATCCAATGGTCGTGGCCCGTGCGTTGGAAAACGAGGAGCAACGGCAGCTGAGAGAACACACGTCCAGGCGCAGGGCCCCTGCCACTGCGGATCCCCACCTGCCAACCGCTTCGGAGGGGAGGGCGCCGCGAAGATGGGAGAGCGCACTCGCTCTCCTCCCTGGTTTCCCAGGTTCGAGCTCGGACGACGCCGCCCAGGCGCCTCGAACGAATGGCGTGTCCCTCCGAGGCCCGAGCTTGGAAGAAACATAGCTTGCGTAAGCATCGAAGTTCAGAGCTGGGCAGACATCCGCGCGGAACTCCGACAATTTGAGTGTGCAGTCTTCGATGTAAGACGGCAATGCGTTAAATAATGTGGGGGGGCGGTTCACAGAACACTTTACGAATATGCTGCTTCCGCTTGGTTTCGACTCCATTTGGCCCGTCGACTGTCTAGGCGCGCGCCCGAAGGCGGGAGGGAATAAGCAAATAGCTTCATGGCACGAGGCCTCTCTTTCGAATTGTCATCAGGCGCCACGGCGTGAACACGACCTCCAATCATTTCCCATACAATCATCACCCCTGCGCTACTCGAGAAGAGAGGGAGGAGGGGGCGGGGTGTGCGAGTGTGGGTGATTCATGCTCGTGCGCCCCCGCAGCCGATCGGATGGCAGGCCGTGGAACTTGTGGAGGAGGTGCATGCACACGTCCTTGTCGACACCCAGCCAGTCCCTCACCGGGTGCGGCCAAGTCCAGAAATCGCTCGGGACAGGCTTCCAGATGGCCGGCTCTGGAACCCTTGGATCCAAACATGTTGACGTCTCAATTTGACTTCCGCCGGCTTCCGCTGACCTTTCACCAGCGGGCCCGATGCTGCTTTACTTCCACAGGCCTTCCCCTGGCTTCCGCCGAAGGGAACGCCACCGATGGGATGCTACTGATGGGAGGGAGCGAGGAAAGACGGCACCACCACCAGGGGCAAGAGCCAGGAAGTGTGGTATGGTCCTCACCTATACTGCGGCGTCCCGATCGAGAAATGACGAACCTCCGGCCATGGGAGGCATCGTGGACCTCCTCGCTCGAGGTGGCCCGCTGGTGGCGGTTTCTCTGGAAGAAGACGAACCGCATGACGTTAACTTTCGAGTTCCGAGCGGATTTCTTGGATCGGCCATGGATCCTCCTCCCTGGCGCGCCCGTGGCGCCAGGGGCGGCGCCGGAAGCGCCGCCAGAAGGGGGCCCGCGTAGATCCAGGAAATCCAAACGGACCTTCGAAAGCTGATGCTTGAGCCTTTCCTGTCTCATCGGGATCGCCACCCCATCCTCCGATCCAGAAGCCCAAGATGGCAGAAATAACGGCCGTGCAGCTTTCCCTCTCGGGTGCGACGGAGAGGGTGGCCAGGCAAAGAGAGCTGCGCATCACGGCGCGAGGCACGTGCGCAGACGAGTGGGGCCCAGGGAACGTCTCGAAAGGAGAAGAGGGGGCCATGACTCTTGAGCGACGTCGTGGCCCCCGCCACGAGATCCCCCTCACCCTAGTCCTCACCATCTTCCTGGACGCCCACGAGGGTATCCATCGAGCCTGGCATCGCGCAGACCAGCGGACCTCCGATTTACTCATCAGAGAGAGGGGGCCGAACGGTCATTCACATTCCCTTGGCGCGTGGCTGAAGTGAGGTTCTGCAGTGCGGATTGTTGTTGTTGTTGTTGCTGCTGCTGTTCTTATTGTTGTTGTTGACGCAAATCAGTAGTTATTGTAGATCCCCCCAATCAAGGGCACATTCTGTTTTGTTCAATTGAAGTGCCCTTCCTGGGGCTCGCACCCAGTTTTTATCAGGGAACACTTTGGATATCAAAATTGTGGGGTTGGCCCCGCTTAGTACGTCCGCTTAGTACGTCCTCCAAATTTAATCCCAAATCGCGCTCTCGCTCGAGACTCCGTCACAATCTCTGCAGGAATCGCGTTGTCGCGTGTGACTTCCTCGCGATGTATTCAGACGCCGCGCCCTCGACACTCAGGAATCACGGTCTCGCTGTGGATTTCAGCCAGATTTCTTTGGGATTCGCGCTATCGCTCGAGACGTCCTTGCGATTCATGCAGGACGCACGCTTCAGCAACCCGCCAACTCGACCTGGCCACCTGGGCCCGCTTTCCCGACCCGCCCGTGAGGGTCTATCCGCCCGATCTGCCCGTCTGGTTCTGCCACGTGTTTTCTGCTCCTAGCTCTCCTTCAGCTACTCTCTCTCTCTCTCTCGTGCTCCATCCTCCTCCTTCGCTCTTGTCCCTTCCATCCGTCCTCTCTTCCCCTGCCTCAGGGGGGCTGCACGAAATACACGTTGCAGGTGAGGAAGATGTACCCCCAAGGGGGTACGATCGAAGACAAAGAGGGCGGGTATCGAGGGTTTGGGGTATACGTGCCCAATGGCACGCCAGCAGATAAGACCGAACTATTCAAAACTGTTTGTTGTTGTTACTGGTGTTGTTGTTGCTGCTGCTACTGTTGTTGTTGTTGATATTGCAATGATTGTTGTTACTGTTGTTGCTGTTGTTGAGGTTGTCGTTCATTGTTTGTTGCTTGTTGTCGCCGTCCCCACCGCGGCCCGGCCCGCGACCCGGCCCGCGACCCACCTGTGACCCATCCGCGACTGGCCCCGCGACCCACACGCGACACACCCGCGACCCACCCCTCGACCCAACCGCGACACACCCACGACCCACCTGCGACCCGGCCCGCGACCCACCCGCGACCCACCCGCAACCTGGCCCGCGACCCACTCGCGACAAACCCGCGACCCACCCCGCGACCCACCCACATTGCTTGACGAAAAAATCGGAGCCTGCGGCGAGCTTGTGGCATTACTTGTAAGAATAGGGCGCCTGCGGCGAGCTTCTTCAGAGCCTCACTGCCGAGGTCCCCGCCGCCTCCTCACTCTGATCCGCAACTGCGGGGTGATACGTACTATTATGGTCATTCGGTGCTCATCCTCGAAGTCATTGCCCCCCTCCCCTCGCCTCCCTCGTCGGGGGCGTTTGGGTGGCCCTCGACCTCACGTTCATTGAATTCCAGAGCTGCTCCGAGTTCGACGTGAACTCCACGAGAAGCTTCGGGGTGATGGGGATGATGGAGTACTCGAACAAACAAGCCATCTCGAACTTGCACATGTCCGTGAAGAGGGGCAGCTCGACGGAGGTCGCAAAATCGATGACCCACACCGCCTCCCAGCAAGGATGAGCTAACCCTCTCGAACTCACTCTCCTTCTCCTTCTCCTCCTTGTCCTCCAACTCCTCCTGTCCCCTCTCGCAGTCATTCGTGAGATTCGCCGCCTCCTTCTCCTCCGCCTTCTCCTCCAACTCCCGCTCCTCCTCCTCCTCCTGGGGCGGACGACAGGGGAGGGCACACCCCGCTGGCCCTCCTGGCGCCTCGCGGCGACAACGCATCGAGGCCAGCACCCGGCGGCGGGGCCGAAAAAGGCCTCACGCAGCCACTGGCTTGGGCACCGCCGCTGAGCGCTGGGCGCTTTCCCGATTCCCCCCTTTCGTCCAGCCCGACGCTCTCCTGCTCCTCCTGCTCCTCCTCCTCCTCCTCCTCCTCCTCCTCCTCCTCACCCTCACCCTCATCCTCACCCTCATCCTCACCCTCATCCTCATCCTTCTTCTCATCCTTCTTCTCATCCTTCGTCTCATCCTTCTTCTCATCCTTCCTCCCAATCACACTCCCTCACTCCTGCTCCCTCTTCTCCTCCTCGTCCTCCTCCTCCTCATTTCTATGTTCCTCCTCCTCCTCCTCCTCCTTCCGTCGTCGTCGTGGTCCTCCTCCTCCTCCTCCTCCTCCTCCTCCTCCGTCGTCCCGACCAGGCCGGGCAACCAGGCAACGAGACGAGGACGAGGGCGACGAGCAAGTAAAGGCCCAAGAGGGCGCAAAAGGGGCCCCTGAGACGTCTCCAGAAGGGCCTCCTCCTCCTCCTCCTCCTCCTCCTCCTCCTCCTCATCCGTCCGCCTCCTCCGTCCGCCTCCTCTCTTCTCCCCCTCCCAATCATAGTCAGACTCATACCCCGAAAAGGGAAGAAAGGAAAGAGGACGGAGTCATATTCACATTGAGGGGGGCCTTTTCCTGATGCCGTAGCACGCGACAGTGCCAAACTGAGAATCAAGCAAGGTCCTGCGGAACGCCCTGGTCGGCGGACAGAAACATATTCAGCGCAATTGGAATGGATGGTTCCTCCACGCGCGCGAGGCCTCTGCGCAGACGGAACAACATCGCCCCCCCCCCCCCCCCTTCCCACACCACAGCACTGCCTGCTCCCTCTCCTCCTTCGTCCCGTTCCTCCCTGCTCCACCTCTTCTTCCCTCCTCCTCTGTCCCCCTCCTGCCATCGCCTTCCCGAGCGTGTCGAGATAAGACTAATAACCTCCCAAGATACCAAAAAACCGCAGTCAAACGCGGCGGCGGACGATGATGGCATGATGGTGCAGAAGCAGAGCCCAGCCCCAGGCGCGAGGGGTGATGAGGGTATAACTGATTCATCCATGTCACCTCCTCCTCCCTCCACCCTCTTACCTCTCTTCCTCCCTCTCCTCCTCATCCTCCCCCTCTCCTCCCTCCCTGCTTCGCGCGAAGCCTCGGGCGGGTTGCCGTGGGAACTGGCCAGCGGGCTGGCCCAGCGCAAGGCAAGCCAGATCGTGCCCTCCCTTCCCATGGCGCTGGTGGCCGTCTCTGCGGGGCCCAGAGGTCCACACAGCTGCTGGGTCCGCTGGAGCACCGCACGGCATGTCCCTGTCGTGCCGAAGCGCGCGGTGACTTCTGACACCGCGTGGCTAGCTCAACCTTGAGCGGCCGCGGCCTCCCGACAACGCAGATCTTCCAATACAGGCCGACTCGAGACCACTGGTAGCATTCAACTTTAGACTCCCTCCCTGGGTCGCCCCCCCGTGCCAACGCGGCGCACATCTACTGTATTTCTCCTCCTCCTCCATCACTTTTCCTTGCAACTAACTCCTCCCTGTCGCGTCCCCAGACATGTCCGTAGGGCGTTCCGGAACTTTCGCCTGAGACTTCACCGAAATTTATGAAACGAAGGTTTCACGGATGGTGGGCGGGTCATTTTCGTACTGTGACGCTCGCTTTCGCGCTGCGCACATGAGTCTCCAAAATGTTGAGCAATTTCGCGGATGGGAAGCGGGCCGTTTTTTGGCGACACACCCGCTCTGGGAGCCAGAGACGGAGACAACCGGGCAAGACTCTCCGTTCCCAGAAGAACTCGAGTTGACACTGCTGGTGAAGACCACTAGGGAATGAGTCACGAGCGGCGAACAAATCGAAATCCACGATCTCGTCGCATGGATACGTCACGCGTGGGGCATCCGCGAACAAACGCCGCACGCGATGCTGCGGATGTGAATAAGCTTCTCGCCCACGAAGGAGGCTCAGCAATTGCAGCACCAATGTCCAGTACAGGGGAGGGAGGTTGCTAGATACGATGTCCGCTAATGAGCTGCCGACGGTGCCCGGATGGAAAGTGTGAGCGATACAAGAGGAGGCGGGTGAAACGCTGGTGCTCGCCAGTCGTAACATGGCCACGAGGGCGCGGGTCAACAACATTAGCCTCGTCGTCGCCCGGAGACCCGATGCTCGAGAACAGAGAACACTCAGAGGCGGAGCGACCAGATGCGAAGAGCATGGGGAAACCTCTCCAACCGGCAATGCCAGCTGCTCTCGACCCGCGCACCTGCTGTGTTGCCTGGAATGCCGCTGCTCAGGTGGCTTTCGGCTGACTCTCGGCCGTGGGCGCCTCGTTCGCTGGTTGGGCCTTCCGTGTTCTCGGGTCGTGCCTTGCCGTGGGCCGCACAGCTTGCACCGCACTGAGTGCGCCGCTTGACCCACATAGCTTGCAGCACAACTATTCAGCTTGAAATTGCGCCGCGTAGCTTGCACAGACTATTGCACCACATAGCCTGCTCCACATGGCTTATACCACACATATATATATATATATACATATATATATATATATATATGTATTGCACCACGTAGCTTACCCAGCATAGCTTACACAAGATAGCTAGCACCACATAACTTGAACCACATAGCTCGCGCACATGCATTATGCATCGAGCGCACCTTCGATCGGGCATTCCACAGCGACCACCACATTATACCACATGGCTTACATCCCCTGGCTGGCAACAGAGAGCTTACAGCATCTAGCCTGCACCGCAATACACTCAACATAAAGTGCACAACGTAGCTTGCATCACAGAGCTTATTATCACGTACCCTGCACCGCGTGGCTTGCACCGTCAAGGTGTTCAAATCCAGACTGCAATAAGTGACCGAATGGGGGGCTGCGCTGGCAAATAGAGATTCAAATGAAAATCATGATTTGTACGTACGTTTGTGTAGATGACATATATACATCTGTGTTACAATGTTTATACATCAGCCAGACGACCCCCGCTTGTCGGAGGAGGGCATCGCTTACACAGATCAACGCGTATCCTGCCCCACATAGCTCGCAACACATATAGTAAGCTTCAATGTGCGCCGCGTAGCTTGCACCGTATATTGCACCACAGAGCTTGCGCCATATATCTTACACTACATACCATGCACAGCATGGCTAGCACCACATTCCTTACACCAAAAGGCTCGCACGCATACGTTACACAGCATCGATCACACCGCCTGGCGCGCATCACGAAACTATCTCCACATTGCACCACATAGCTGGCAGGACATATCACCACACAGCTTGCTCAGATTGCTCCATCCGGACTGCACCGTAGTCTACCCAACATGAACTGCAGCACGTGGCTTGCGCCACACGGTGTCTTGTCACGTAGCTTGCACCACCCGGGGCCCAAATCGGTCGCTCCATGGGGGGCCCACGCTGGCAAACTGAGGTGCGCATGCCATCAAGGGTGTAGATACACGCGTGCATGCACCATTTGCTGGCACACGTGTATATATGATGTGTACACCTACTATATGTCTATGTATGCCTATACGACCACCCTTCGGGTGATAAGGAGGTTGTGTGGGGGAGAGTAAGCGTCTGACCCAATCGATTCCACCAGCGATCTCACTATCGATCTCACTGTCGATCTCACTGTCGATCTCACTGATCTCACTATCGATCTCATTATCGATATCACTATCGATCTCACGATCGATCTCACAATCGATCTCACGATCGATCTTACGATCGATCTCACGATCCATCTCACTCAACAGGACACCACGGGACACCTGTCGATCTCACGATCGATCTCACCATGGATCTCACGATCGATATCACTATCGATCTCACTCTCAACGGCACACCACGGGACACCACGGGACACCTGTCGATCTCACTATCGATCTCACGATCGATATCACGATCGATGTCACGATCGACATCACTCTCAACGGCACACCACGGGACAGCACGGGACGCCACTGGACACCACGGGACATCTGTCGATCTCACTATCGACCTCACTCAACAGGACACCACGGGACACCACGCGGGACACCGCGAGCCACCGCCGGACGGACGGACGGACGGGCGGACGGGGGAGAATCATTTGTCTTGACTTCGGCCTAGCAACGGCGGGACACCACGGGAAACCACGGGACACCGCGGGACACCGCTAAAGCCACCGCCGGACGGACGGCGGAGGAGAAACATTTGTCTTGACTTCGCTATAGCTGAGGCGGACACCACGGGACACCGCTCAAGCCACCGACGGACGGACGGCGGAGGAGAAACATTTGTCTTGACGCAAAGCTTGCACAGAGCAAGCTTGAATCTTCAGCCTTACGCTTGAGCTTGAAGCTTCAGATCTGGTATGTCTGGTCTGGTTGAACTGGCTTGAGCTTAGCCCTGAAGTCGTAGCTTCGGAATCGGGCGAGGGTGGTTTAGGGGAGGTCCAGGGAGGCAGCGCCAACCACTACGATCACCGAACAACAGTGTGGTTTGCATTCTTTCTGGCTGGTCTGTTTGGCCTGGTTTGAGCTTAGTCCAGAAACTCGGCTTAGGATTCGGGCGAGGGTGGTGTAGGGGAGCTCCAGGTAGGCAGCGCCAACCACTACGACCACAACAAAGCAGTTGCTGTTGCATTGCAGTGTGTTTTGCTTTGCAGTTTTCTTTTGCATTGCAGTATGTTTAGCATCTGGTCTGGCTGGTTTGATTGGTGTGGTTTGGGCTAAGTACTGAAGCCTTATCTTCGGATGTTTGTTTTGCGTTGCAGTTTGTGCTTCCCAGCTTTGTTTGCATTGCAGTTCGTTTTGCATCTGGTCTGGCTTGTCTGGCTGGTCTCGTTTAAGCTTAGTCCCGAAGCCTCTGCTTAGGATTCGGGCGAGAGCGGCTTAGGGCAGGATGAGGGAGGCAGCGCCAACCACCACGACCAGAGAAACACATTACTTTGTTCCATTGAATTTCATTGTGCTTTGCAGTTTTGTTTTGAATGTCAATGTTTGTTGTATTTGGTCTGGCTGGTCTGGTCTGGCTAGTCTGCTTGGTGCAGGCAGGTTGGTCTGGTTGGTCTGCTCAGCCTGGTCTGTGCTTCGCTGGTCCGAACGGCTAGTTTGGCCGGTTGGTCTGGTTAATTTAACTGGCTGGTCTGGTTGGCCTACCTGGCTGGTCTGACTGGACGGTTTGGCTAGTCTGCTTCGTCGTCGTCGTTGTCGTCGACGTCCTCGTCCTCGCCCTCCAACTCCTCGTCGTCGTCATCGTCGTCGTCGTCATCGTCCTGCCCCACGCGTCGCCGCAGCCAGGACTGGGACCGAAAGCGGTGCTACGTCAAATCTGGCTGATGGAACATCAGCAGCCATGTCATTTCTTATGCCCCAGGGAAAAGTAAGGAGCTGGAGCATGGGAACTTTTCGCCGCGAGCTGCTTAGAATCTATGTGCATTCTGAATGTATGTAAATCAATCAGCCGACACCCGCTTGCCCGGGTAAAAGGCGCGTGAGACATTCGTCTGTCCCTCATCCACCTTTCCCACTCCCTAGGGGTCCAACATCCTGTTGTGGGGGGGGGGACGAGCTCCTGAACGCACACCGGGGGCTCCCCAGAGCCTCCACAAAACCCCAAGACGGCCCAAACGCCGGGACGGTCTAAGGGAGCGTCGAGCCGGTTCAGGGTAACCCCGTGGCTATCCAACATGGCTTCAGCGAGCGAAGCCCCCAAGGAGGCGCAACAGTGCTTCCAGAGGACCGCCGACAGGGCCACACGACTGAGAAATCGCCCCATTCTCTTAGGAGGGCGTACATGTTCGACAGAAGCCCCCCAGAAACCGCTGAGGCAACCCCCCGAAGCTCCCACAGGGCCCTCAGCCCCAAAACGCCAACCAGATGCCCCCATCAGCCCTCGCGAGCGTGAACAAGAACACTCATCCAATCCAGTTCCAACACAGTCTACCAAACGCGATGGACGTCTCTACTCCGCTCGGGGTCGGCGGATAGGCGTAAGCCACCAGAGTAAATATCACAGAGACGGTGCCGAGCGGTGTTGCACGTTCCCTGGGTGCGTGGCTAAAATGCAATTCCGCGGTGCGAATTGTTGCTCTTATTGCCGACCCCACCTCGCGACAAACCTGCGACCCGTCCCGCGACACACACCCGACCCGCCCAACGACCCACCTGCGACCACCCGCGACCTGAATGGCGACCCACCCTCGACACATCCCGCGACCCAACCGCGACCCGTCCTGCGATCTACCCATCACCCGTCCACACTGTTTTGAGAAAGTCGGACCCTGCAGCGGGCTTCTTCTCATTCGGGATCAAGCCTCGTAAGCTGCTGACGCCCCCTCCCGACCCCTCATCCACTGTTCCACAACTGCGGGGCCATGGAACATTAAGAAATAGACATACATAGTACATGTGGAGATACATAAACGTAAATGTTCGATCCGTGGCGGCAAAGGCGAGGGTCTGGCAACCTTCGCGCCGAGCCTCGAGGGCATCGATCATGATGTTGGCGGCGTTCAGATCGCCGTGTGCCAAGCCCACCAGGGGCCACAGCTCGCGGGCAGACACCTTCTCCAGCTTCTCGAGCGTCGGCTTGATCTCGCCGATCACCTTCGGGTACCCTGAATGTCGGCCGCAACCGAAACCATGCCCTGTCTTCCTGCCCCCCTTCGCCTGATTTCCTGCTTCCCGCACTTCTCATTCTCAACCATCCTGTGTTGTCCGGTCCTCCTTTTGAAGAGACAGCGCCCCGCGTCTCCCTCACTCCTCCTCATTCCCCTTCTCCCTCCTCCATCATTGTCACCATCGCCATAATAATCATCATCATCACCATCACCATCATCATCAGCAATATCACAATCAGCATCGCCATCATCATCATCACCATTAAAAGATTCATCAACATCTTCATCAACATGTTCATATCTACATCATCATCATCATCATCATCATCATCATCATCATCATCATCATCATCATCATGATCATCATCATCATCATCAGCATCATCATCACCATCATCATCATGATCACCATTACCATCACCATCATCATCAGCAACATCATGATCATCATCGTCATCATCATTGTCATAAAGAATCGTCATCCAAATCTTCATCGGCATCTTCATTACCATCTGCAGCATCATCATCATCAGCAGCATCATCATCATCATCGTCATTGTCATCATCACCATCATCACCATCACCATCACCATCACCATCACCATCACCATCATCATCATCATCATCATCATCATCAGAGAAAGCGTGATCCACCGCAGCTTTACTGTGGAAAATTCCCCCCCTCTTCCTCCCGAACCCGGGGGTCCCCCACCCCCCTTCGAATATCCCCCCCACCCTGCTGGACCCCCCCCCTTCCCCCCGGCCCCCCCCCCAACACCTGCCCCCCCCCATCCCCCCTCCAGAAAACCGAAAGGGGTCACTACCGGTTCGAACCCCCCCACCTCCAGAAAACCCGGGGGGGAGGTCACTACGGGTTCGACCCCCCCCCAACCCACACTCACCGCCAGCAAACGACTCCCGGGTCCCCAGCACCGTCCGCACCACATCCCCCACCGCTGTCCCCAGCACCA
The DNA here is from genome assembly GCA_963575745.1 of Prorocentrum cordatum. Lineage (NCBI taxonomy): Eukaryota > Dinophyceae > Prorocentrales > Prorocentraceae > Prorocentrum > Prorocentrum cordatum. The sequence goes on along the minus strand of CAUYUJ010019949.1, from coordinate 146,123 downwards.
CTGTCCCCACCACCACTGTCCCCACTATTCTCACGATCGTCCCCGCTGTCTCCACCAGTGCCCCCACCACTGTCGCACTGTCCCCACTGTCCCCACGACCGTTCTCAGAACGGTCCCACTATCCCCACTTTCACCACGGTCCCATCCACTGTCCCACTATCCCCACTGTCCTACTGTCCCACTGTCCCCGCCGCTGTCCCACTGAGCTATCCCACTGTTCCCACCGCTGTCCCCACTGTCCCCACACCAGTCCCCACCACCACCGTCCCCATCACTGTCCCACAGTCCCCACCACTGTCCCACTGTCCCCACTGCTCCCACAACCGTCCCCACCGTCCCCACCAGTGACCCCACCTCTGTCGCACTGTCCCCACTGTCCCCACCACTGTTCTCACTACGGTCCCACTCCCCCCTCTTTCCCCACGGTCCCAACCACTGTCCCATTGTCCCTACTGTCCCCACTGTCCCACTGTCCTACTGTCCCCGCCGCTGTCCCACTGAGCTGTCCCACAGTTCCCACCGCTGTCCCCACTGTCCCCACCATTGTCCTCACTGTACACCTGTCCCATTGTCCCACCATCGTCCTCGCCACCGCCCTCACCACTGTCCCCACCACCACTGTCACCACCACTGTCCCACTGTTCCCACCACATTCCCACTGTCCCCACACCAGTCCCCACCACCACCGTCCCCACCACTGTCCCACAGTCCCCATCACTGTCCCACTGTCCCAACTGTTCCCACCATTGTTCCCGCCGTCCCCACCAGTGCCTCCACCAGTGTCTCATTGTCCCGACTCTCCCCGCCATTATCCCACCACAGTCCCACTTTCCCCACTTTCCCCACGGTCCCCACCACTGTCCCACTGTCTCCCCTGATCCCACAACTGTCCCACTGTCCCAACTGTCCCCGACGCTGCCCCACTATGCTGTCCCACTGCCCCCACTGTTCCAACCACTGTCCCACTGTCCCCACTGTCCCCACCACTGTCCCCACTGTCCCCACTGTCCCACCACCGTCCTCACCACCGCCTTCACCACTGTCCCCACCACTGCGGTCCCCACCACTGTCCCACTATCCCCACCACTGTCCCCACCGCCACCGTCCCCACCACTGTCCGCACAATTGTCCGCACCACTGTCCCACTGTCCTTACACCACTGTCCCCACCACCACCTTCCCAAACCCTGTCACTGTCCCAGTATCCCCACCACTGTTCAACTGTCCCGAAGAGCGAGCGGGAATCGTTTGCTGGCGGGGGTCGAACCGGTAGTGACCCCCCCTTTTTTATGATGCACTGGGGGCGGGGTTCGAGCCGGTAGTGACCGGTTTTCGAGGGGGGGGGACGGGTTGGGAACCCCCAGTGACCCCCCCCCCGGTTTTCCGCCAGCAGCGGTAGAACACGCTGTAGCCATCATCATCACCATCATCACCATCATCACCATCATCGCCATCATCATCATCATCATCATCAGCATCATCATCATTATCATCATCATAATGATCATCATCATAATCATCAGCATCACCATCATCGCCAACATCATCATCATCATCATCAGCATCATCATCATCACAATGATCATCAGCATCATCATCATAATGATCATCATCCATCATCATCGTCATCGTCATCGTCATCGTCGTCGTGATCATCTTCATCACCACCATCATCATCACCATCATCACCATCAACATCATTATCATTATCATTATCATCATCATCATCATTAACATCAACATCAGCAACATCATCATCATCATCATCATCATCATCATCATCATCATCATCATCCTCATCGTCTATCTATGATCTCTATCATCATCAACATCATCGCCACAACCCTCACACGTTTGGTGGCCACATAGAAAGCTCCACCGAAGTCCCCAGTGGCACTGTCGACATGAGTCCGCGCCACTTATTCAGGCACACCCCTAACACTCTTCGTGGCCCCACAGAGAGCTCCACCAAAAGCCTGAATGGCACCGTCCACATGCGTACACGAAACACATTCCGGCACACCCATCACACGTTTCGTGGCCCCATAGGAAGCTCTTCCGAAGGTCCCAACGGCACCGTTAACATGCGTCCGCGCCACCAATTTCGGTACATCCCTCATAAGTTGTGTGGCCCCATAGAGAGCTACACCGAAGGCCCAAAAGACACCGTCCACATGCGTCCGCACCACCCAAGTCGGCACACCCCACACGCTTCGTGGCCCCATAAGGAGCTCCACCCAAGGCCATGGTGGTAACGTCCACATGCGTCGCGCCACTCATTTCGGCAGATCCCTCGCACATTTCGTGGCCACAGAGGGAGCTCCACCCAAAGCCCCAGTGGCACCGTCCACATGCGTCCGCGCCACCTATTTCGGCAGACTCCTCACACGTTCCGTGGTCCCATACGGAGCTTGGAGCTCCACCGAAAGCTCAGACGTCACCGTCCACATGCGTCCGCGAACCCTATGTCGGCGCACCCCTTGCACACTTCGTGGCCCAATAGGGGGCACCATCCAAGGCGCCAACGGCACCGTTCACATGCGTCCGCGCCACCACTTTCAGCACACCCCTCACCCAGAAGGAGCTACACCGAAGGCCCGACTGGCACCGTCCACATGCGTCCGCGCGACGCACCCGTCACACGCCCCGCTGCCCCAGAGGGAACTCCACCCAAGGCTCCAATGGCATCATCCAAATGTTTCCGCGCCACCCATTTCGGCATACCCCTCGCACAATTCGTGGCCCCATCGGCAGCTCCACCGAAGGCCGCTAGGGGCACCGTCCACATGCGACTGCACCCCCAATTTCCGCACACCCCTGACACGCTTCTTGGCCCAATAGGAGGGTCCACCCAAGGCCACTCATTTCGGCACACCCCTCACACGCTTCGTGGCCCCAAAAGAAGCTCCACCCAAAGCCCAAGTGGCACCGTCTGCATGCGTCCGGGCCACTCATTTCGGCACACTCCTGACACGCTTCGTGGCCCCATGGGGAGCTCCACTCAGGGCCCCAGTGGCACCGTCCACATGCGTCCACGCCACCAATTCTGGAACACCCCTCACACGTTTCGTGGCCCCATTGGGAACTCCACCGAAAGCCCGAATGGCACCGTCCAGATGCGTCCCCCACACTCATGTCGGCACACGCTTCGCACGCTCGTGGCCCCAAAGAGAGCCAAACCCAAAGGCCCAATGGCGCCTCCCGTATGCGTCCGCGCCGCTCATGCCGGCGTACCTTTCACACGCTTCGTGGCACCATAGGGAGCTCCACCTAAGGCCCCACTGGCGCCACCCGCATGCGCCCCCGCCTCTCATGTCGGCTCACCGCTCAAACTGTTCGTGACGCCAATCGGGAGCTCCACCGAAGATGATAATCACAACTGCGCCACTCACAACTACATGTGGTTTCGTCCGTCGCCAGGATATTTGTCTTGCAGAATCAAAACTGGAGTCACAGGGAAGGATGATGCTGTACCTCAGGGTCCTCGAACGGCTCGAATGGCTCGGTGACCGTGCCGTCCGGTGAGTCAAACGTTATCCCAAGATTCCTCCAGCATATGGCTCCTCTAAAGTCCCGAGACTAGTGTAGCTGCCTTCTGCTACGGCCCGCGCGCCTCCTCCCAAGGCCCAATAACTTTGAAAGACAGCTCAACATGCACCTACCATGCTAACACCCAATTGGCAAACTTGTCATAGTAGGACGGGAATGATGTCACGATAGGACTGGGTCAGGATACGTGCCAGGATTCCCAGAGTATCTAATAGCGGCTCTCGTTTCTGCAGCGCGTGCGGATCGTTAGGACATATGGGAAATCCTGGAAAACTTGGAACGTCTCCTGGAAAGCTTGGAACATAACTGTCGTCGCGTTTTGGAGTCATCGGACCATCTGTCACCAGATTGTCTTGGGACCTCTGAGTGCTAGAGGAGCCGACGATCAATTGATCCTGGGCCCCAGGACCTTTTCCTTCAGCTTCGGCAGATCCGTCTTGAACAATTCCTTGTACAACCGCTTCATGGCATCGCCCGGGGGATACGTCTTCTTGTCCGTCTCGAACACGCTGAACGCTGTCGCCTTGCCCTTCAGGGAATACCAATGCATGCTGGTGAGAGGCTTCTTCTCCGCTCGCCGCAGTCCAGCCCCGCCCTTCCGGAGGGAAGACACGACGCCGCCAGGACCAAACGTCTCCGCCAGGATGCTGTTCACGTTCCCGAACGGCCTCGAGTCGTCGGAAGCGGCCACGCTCCCCGAGAGCATCGTCTGCTCGCTCTCGTAAATAAGGAGATCCTGGAGGAAGCAGAGAGGGTGGACGGGAGGGATGGGCCAAGAGGGAAAGAGGGGACCACCGCGTCACCGAGGAAGGTCAAGCGTGGCATAGCACGGGGGCCAACCTGTGGGTGCACCCCTCCCCCCCCATGTTGCTTCAGGAGCACGTGAGGCGTGGCTGTCTGACCAGCCCATCTTGAGAAGGGCACTGCGTGCTGAACGCGACGGGAAATTCTTTGCACGTAGCCTGCAGGCCCGCGCGCTCGCGGGGATGCACGAGAGAGGCGGAGCAGTGCGAAAGGCTAGACTTCCCACTGCCACCAAACACATTCGCCGCACTCCAGAAGCATGCGGCCTGCCAGGCACAAACGCACCCACACGTGACAAGTCCGATGGAGCACTGACGTCTCGGAAGATGGGGGCGCCTTTCGCTTCCTGTATGAAATCAAACAGCGAGCGGGGGACGAGGATCAGGAAAGACATATACATGCAAATATGCTTCATGAATCAATCAGCACATGATGTTTATAAGGTTTGTTTGTTCTCTAATATATATATGTATATTTATCCCGAGTGAGCGTCGGTCCTGACAATCAACAGGCAGCGAGCGACTAGTGGTCGGAGCGTTCAGCCGAGTGCCAGATGCACTACGCCGGCGGGCGAGAGCAGTTCGCCCGCCTCCGAGCGGTGGGGAAGGCTGGCCACGCCGTCCCTCTCTGGATCGAATCTGGGGTTTGGGGGAATTCTTGAAGTCGAACGCGGGCACCACAAGCTCAACCTCAATCTATGGAGGTTCCACGGGGCGAGAGGAGCCTGGCCAAACATTAACCATGAATAAGGGTACAACTTTACCCTGGCGAGTGATCCAACCATATGCTGTTGTGGGTACTGCCGTTGTGAAAACCGCCTTCGGTGGAGTTCCGTACGGGGCCACGAAACGCGCGAACGGACCGCCGTAATGGGGTGGGGCCGGCATGCGGGCGCTGCCGATGGGGCCGCCCGCATGTGGCGCGGAAGTCAAGCGAAGCGGGCTACATGCTGATAGAACACGCTGCGGCTGACAGGCACTGGAAGAAGCGGGTGAAGACATGCGGGCGCAGACACTGGGGTTTGAGTAGAACTCTCTCTGGGGCCACGAAACGTATGAGGGCTGTGCCAAAGTGATTGGGGTGGCGGCGCGCGAACGCAGCCACTGGGGCCTTCGGTGGAGCTTCCTATGGGGCCACGATGCGTGAGTAGGGTATGCCGAAATGAGGGGGGGAGGCGGCAAGCGAACGCAGCCACTGTGGCCTTGGGTGGAGCTCCCTATGGGGCCACGACTCGTGCGAAGGCTGTGCCAAAACGCGGGTAGTGGCGGCATGCGAACGCAGCCACTGGGGCCTTCTGCGGAGCTCCAGATGGGACCACGAAGCGTGTGAGGGGTGTGCCAACGTGACGAGGGGTGGCGGCATGCGAACGCAACCGCTTGCGCTTCCGGTGGAGTTCCGCATGGGGTCAGGAAGCGTGTGTTGGGTGTGCCAAACATGCGGGTGGTGGTGGCAACGGAACGCAACCACTGGAGCTGTCGGTGGAACCCCCAATTCGGTCACGAAGCGTGCGAGGGGTGTGTCAAAATCGAGGGTGTGGCGGCATGCGAACTCAGCCGCTGGGGTTTCGGATGGAGACCTCTATGGGGCCACAAACCGTGTGATGGGTGTGCCAAAGTGAAGGGTGTCGCGGCTTACGAACGCAGCTACGGGTGCAATCGGTGGAGTTCCACATGGGGGCACGAAAAACATGAGGAGTGTGCCAACGTGAAGGGGGGGGGGCATGCGAACACAGCCAGTGGCGCTTGCGCTTGCGGCCGCGCTCCCTGTAGGGCCACGAAACCTGCGAAGGGTGGACAAAAGAGAGGAGGGTGGCGGCAACCGAGCGCAACCACTGGGGCATTCCGTGGAGCTCCCGATGGGGCCAGGAAGCGTGCGAGGCGTGTGCCAAAGTGGCGGGGGTGGCGGCATGTGAAAATAGCCGCTCCAGCCTAAGGCGGAACTCCCTACGGCGCCACGAAACGTGCGAGAGGGGTACCAAAGTGAATGAGGGTAGCGGCATGAGAACGCAGCCAGGTTAAGAGGAGGAGGGGGAGGAGGAGGAGGAGGGGGAGGAGGAGGAGGAGGAGGAGGAGGAGGGAGGAGGAGGAGGAGGCGGAGGAGGAGGAGGAGGAGGAGGAGGAAGAGGAAAAGGAGGAGGATTTTCTCGTTCCACCCTGGCGAGCGGTCTCCGCCCGTGCGTGCCCGCGCCTCCGCGCGCGACGGTGGGGCAGACCCGCCGCTGGGCCCGAGGGGGCCGACGCACCGCGGTTAGGAACGGGGCTCCTGGCCGCCGAAAGGCGGTGCAGCCAGCGAGCGCACGGGGGGGCAAGACAGCCCAGTCCCTGCAGCGCGCACAGGCGGCCGCGCAGCGCGTGCGCCATCAGCCTCAGCGAGGCCGGGAGGGCAGGGAGGGGGGCCGAATCACTGCGGAGACCGCGGGGTTGGAGCCGCAGACGATAGAGGGAGCACTCTCTCGCTCCATCCTGGCGCGCGGTTTCCGCGCGCGCGCGCGCCGGCGCCTTCGCGCGCGACGGCGGGGCAGACACGCCGCCGGGCGCGCGGGGGGCTGACGCGCCGCGCTCAGGAGCGGGGCCCCTGGACGCCGAAAGGCGGTGCAGCCGTGCCCAGGCTCAAAGCCCTGGCGAAGTGACAAGGTTTTGGCGGGCGGCCGCGAGTTGGACTGACCAGGCTGACGACCCAGCACGCTGGAAGGAAGCAGTCAGGCGACTGCTGGCGGGAGGCGAAGAAAAGCACCTGAGCCCCGGCTGCATCGGAGAGAGACGCAAGGACAGTCGAAGCAGCAGCAGCTTGGAGGTAGCGCTCAGCACTCGAGGCTCGCTGGCGCCACTTACCTCGCCAGAAGACGCGAGGGGCGTCCTCTGCAGCCTGCAGAAGTCAGTGGCACCTGACTCCCGCAGACAACCAGGGATCATATTCAGTCCAGGGGCGACTGTGCCGAGCGGGATGCCCAACGCCGAAAGAAACTGGTTTTGACCGAGCACGGAAGCCGCTAGCCCCGAAGGGGGCGAGCGGATCGGTGGAAGCGAGATGTCAACAAAAACACGTTCGAAGAAGTCCACTGACCGACGATACGAACACCTCGCTTGCTGAGCGGGGAAGGACCACGGGGTCTGCGGCGCCGCGATGGCCACAGAAGGCGCCGCCTGTCGGCTCGAGCGCCCCCATACACTTTCAAAGCTTCTAGGTGCTCCCAAGCGTTTCCAGACGCTCCAGGAGCACCCAGGCGCACCCAGGCGCCCCCCAGCCGCTCCCAAAGCGTCCCAGACGCACCCATGCGCCCCCAGACGCCCCACGAAACCCCGCGAAGCCGCAGGAAACCCGAGGAGGCACCAGGAAACGACGCCCTGGGAGGCCCCAGGGGAGGCCCAGGAATGCCCTAGGGGAGCCACAGGAGTCATCAGGAAGCAACAGAAGGCCAACGAGAATCCGCAGTCGGCGCGGTGGCCTGGCGCGTTTGCGGCGCATCCGCAAAACATCCGCGCACACGCGCGCGCGCGCGTCCAGTCGCACAACGAGGCGCCATCACCTTCGCGGATCGAAGCCACGACGTCGGAATCATTCCGTTGATGGACGTGCGAGCCTTCCCCCGAGCGCTCGGGCGCTGCCAACTCGCGCTAGATCCACGAAGTCTGCGCGGACCTCCGAACACTAAACCCAAACTGTGCATGCACCTAAGGGCTCTTACTTGTGCTACCCAAGGAATCGGATGGGTGTACCGAGGTTTCGCCACGTTGCCGCTCATTGCGCCCGTGGGCGCCTTGTGTGCTGGATGGGTGCGCCGAGGTTTCGCCAGGTTGCCACCCATTGCTGCCGATGGGCGCCTCGTGGTCGCTTCGTGACTGGGATAAGTGTGCCGAGGTTTCACTATGGTGCCGCTTGTGGCCGGTCGTGGGCGCCTCGTGGGCGCATGCCATCCTATGTTCGGATCTTGCACTACACAAGCACAGCGTAGCTTGCACCGCGTGGCTTGCACCACATAGTTTGCACAACACATATTGCACCACCTAGCATACACCACATAACTTGTACCACGCAGCTTGTACCACGTAACTTACGCCACACAGCTTACGCCGCACAGCTCGCGCAACACAACTCACAACACACAACTTGCCCCACTTAGCTTGCACACCCACCGTGCAACAAAAACACTGTTTGGTGTTCACGCTGGCACCACACAGCTGCGTTTTTTGTTTTGTGATGGATGGGCTCGATGTCATGCTGTCACCATCCATCCCTTGGCCAGGGGCCTCGGGCACGAACTACGGAACAGATAAAAACAGCGCCCGCGAAGTCGAACATTCCGAGCAAAAAACAGCAGATATCTTAAACATGAAACCACACATTCGAGACACACACTTCAGAAACCTTGCGTCGTTCCCGACTGGCTGCGAGCGCATCCTTGAAGGTAGACAGGAGATTGGCGGAGCCCTGGGCCAGCTCGGGCACGTTCCAGCACGCGCCGGCGAGCTCCAGGCGCATCGCCCCGAACTCCTTGCTCGTACTCCTCCTCCTCCTCCTCCTCCTCCTCCTCCTCCTCCTCCTCCTCCTCCTCCTCCCTGCTCCTCCTGCTGCTCCTGCTCCTCCCTGGTCCCCCTCCTCCCCCTCATCTTCACTCCTGCCTTGTACTGCATATTTGGGGAACCTTGTTTGTCCACTCGGGCCGCTCTCCGCGTCGAGTCCAAGGTCGAAGCCGCCTCCGAATCCATGTCGAACGCGTCGAATCCGCGTCAAATCCACGTCGAACCCGTGCCGCGTCGAACCCACGTCGAACCCGCGTCCGGCACAAGAGAAAGCCCCAATTTGCAGGACAGGCAAGGCCACCTCGAAGATGCAACGTAACCTACTCGTTCGGACGTAACTCCTGGGAAATCTTCGGGGGCGAGATTAAACCGGATTGCGCGGGATGAAAGAGGGGCCTGTGCGAACAAACTGCATTGGACCTAGGATTATGGAGGATTGGTGCCAGGATGCCCAAGGAAATGAGGTTTCGGCCCGTCCAGGCCAAAGAAAGCGGGGGGGTGCCCGAGGGCCCCTCTGGCTAAGCCTGCGGGGCTCGCGCGGCCCATCCACCCTAAGCAGGGGGGCCCAGTGGCACTTCCTGCTACCTTCGGGGGAGATCAAGAACTCCAACCAGCCCTCTGGGCGTAGTTAGCTCAGCGCGTTTCCTCATCCAACCCCTGCTTCTCGATGGGGGGGCGCGAGCGGTCGGATGGCACAAGGTCCAATCTGGCTCCTAGAGGTTCCCCGAGGCAGCCAGAATGGTCTCCAAGATTGTTTAACATAGCGAATTCTGTTTCAAGATAGCTTCCTGGATGCCTCCGAGAGGCCCCACGACCGCTCCAAGGCGGCTCCAAATGGCCAAAGAGCTTCTCAAGGAGGCCCCCGAGAGGACGGAATCCTTCAACAGAATCCTGTCTACCTCCCCCATGCTTTTTGAACCCCTCCATGTTATTCTCAACTTCCCCGTTCACTTGAACTCCTCCATGTCACGCTCAGCTTCCCAATGCTTTTCTGAACTTCCCCATGTTTTTTTCCCCCGCCTCGCCAGCGACAATTTCATATTCCCCACGTCCGCTCATGTGTCCCTATGGGCATCCAAGCCGCCCCATGGTCGCCAAACCTCCCCAGCGCGGGCGCCACTCTCGCCGCGCCCGCGCAGCCTGCTGCACCCCGACGCAACTTCACCGTCTTCGCCACGGTGAGCCGGCTTCCACCATGACATTCCACACCCCGCTTGCGCTCTTGCCCCCAACATGGCGCAGTGGCCAGTGGACCCACGTCATCAAGACATGTGTCTGCGGCGCCGAGTGCCTCTGTAGACCCTGATCCTGCTCCTCGGCCTCCTCCCTCCGAGCTCCTGCCCGTCGGCGTTCTTCTCGTACGCCGGCTCGCCCAATATGCGGGCGGCCCGGTCTGGCAGGGCCTCGAAGACGTTCACCGAATTGACGTACTCCTCCCGGATGGCCTCGGGGGTGGCCGGACCGCCCACTTCCGGTCGACCCCCGCCCGCGACGACTCGTCCCCTTCGCCTCCGCCCACGATGTGGGCAGATGGCTCCCAGAACCTCCTCGCGTCGCGAAGGAAATGGCGACGGAAAACTTTGCCAATTTTTGCAAGTTGTGGGGGCCCTCACTGGGACCCGGGACCGTCAACAAGACGGCTGGGGAAGGTCGGGACTCGCGGGGCCCACGTATTGACCAACCAAGGCATCGGATCTCTTGGGAGTCGACCGACGATCACCGCATTGACGTAGCATGGTAGGGTGATTCCGAACGCCCCAAGGCACGCGTCGGCGGAACGCACCGCTCCATGAAATTGCCTCGCCGCCCAAAAACTTTGGGGGCGCATCTTTTGCTTCCGCCGTCGTCCGCCGGCTTCCGCTGGCGGAGCCGCCCTCGTTTTACTTCCGCCACCTACGGCCGACCTTCCGCCGAGAAAGAGACGACAACTCCTTCGATCCGCGACGGCCAGGCTCTTTCTGGAGCGCCCCATGTGGTGATGTGGTGCAGCCGTCCCCCCCCGCCCTGCCCAAGACCTACAGTATAACCCTGGACCCCTCCTGGAAGTCCTCCTGGCCACTTGTTCGGACAGCGCCCAGGCGTGGCGACGACGGCGACCCCGATGGCAGAACCAAAAATGAATATTAGCTAGCGCAGGCTGCAAATATACCAGGACACTGAAATGAAGTGGACTGATGTACTGGAGAACTGGGCTGGGCTGGCCTGGCCTGGATGGACTAGAATAGAAAAGTCTGGTCTGCATTGGTCTTTTGTTTGGCATGGACTAGGAGTAGGCAAAGGAGGACGCAAAGTCGGTCACTGGTCGTCTTCGTCTATCAAAGGAAGCGCGAAAAAGTGGATGATGAGTGGTTCACCGGTCGCCGGCAAGAAACGAAGATGCGATGATGATGCTCCTCTCTACCTTGCTCTACTCGCTCTACACTACGCAACTAAACCGTACCTTTTATCCACTCAAGTCTACTCTATTCTGCACGACTCTACTCTACAATCGACCGTACTCTGCTCTGCTACGTTCTGCTCTGCTCCGCTACGTTTTACCCTACCCTACCCGACCATACCTGACCCCATTCGAGAACACTCGAAGATAAAAGCACGATTATCACCTTTACCTTACTCCTATCCCTACAGCAATGTACTCCTATAGTATTTTTCTCCTTCGTTCTGTTCTACTCGATGTAACCCTATCTTGCCCGAACCAGCTTCTACTCTTTCCTTCTCTACCCTACTCGATCCTGCTCATCTACTCTTCTCTACTCTGCTCTCCTCGGATCTGCTTTAGATCTGACTGTGACGATTATTGGGCGATTGTTGGGGCGCCAATCGAAAAGCCGCAGGGAACCGCTAGAGAGACACAGGAGAGGATACAGAGGAAACCACGCGGACAGCAGAGGACACCATGCGGATACAACGGTAGCCATGCGGACAGTTTGACGATTGATGTATGTGATCACTTCATTAGAATGAGGGGGCCGAACGGTCATTCATTGTCCCTGGCTGCTTGGCTGAACAGGGACTTCGTGGTGAGAATTATGCTAGTTGCGTTGTCGCTGTTGTTTATGATGTTGAATTTTAGTTTCTAAACGATTATTATGTGGACCCCTTACATGCGCCCTGGCGCTCTCGCCGAGGCGCCGGATACATTTTCGGTGAAAATGAGGCTCACGCTCGAGAGGTTTGGGGCACCGCCAAAACCGGCCCCCCAACAACAACAACGCTCCCGCTCGGGACCTCCTCCTTTTTTACTCAAGGCTGTTGTTCTTGCTCGCCGCCGAAAGCCGCCGTCCTAACAAAACCAGCGCCCCCGCTCGAGAATTCCTCCCGTTTTACCTTGGACTGGCGCGCTAGTCTTTCTCTCATCGGCGCCGGCCCCAGCGAAAACAACGCTCCCGCTCGAGGCTTCCTTCCTTTCTTTCTCAAGGCGGTGCTCCTCGTCGCCGCCGGAAACCGCCGCTCCGACAAAACCAGCGCTCCTGCCCGAGACTTCCTTCAGTTTGACGCTGGACTGGCGCCCAACTCTCTTTTGAATTGGCGCCGCTCCCAGAAAGAACAACGCTCTTGCTCGAGGCTTCCTCCCTTTTCCTGAAGACGGTGCTGTTCCTCGCCGCCGACAACCCCCGTCCCGACAAAACCACGGCTCCCGCTCGATGCTTCCTCCTTTCTTGCTCAAGGCGGTGTTCCTCCTCGCCGCCGAAAGCCGCCGTCCCAACAAAACCAGAGTTCCCGCTCGAGACTTCGTTTCGTTTTACGCTGGACTAGCGCCCTACGTTCTTCAGCATTGGCGCCGCTCCCAGCAACAACAGCAGCCATGCTCGAGACTTCCTCCCTTTCTATTCAAGGCCAGGTCCTTGCCTCACCGACGACAGCCCCCATCCCCACCAAGGCAATCCTGTCGTTCGATACTTCCTTGTGCTTTACCCTTCGCTGGGGTTCCACTGGCGGTCTCGCATCGGCGCAGCAAGCCGCGGGCATGTGTTTTCGAGGCGGGCGGAGGAGGCGTTTGCAAGACCTCATAGGGCGGTAGATCTGGAACTGGGAATAATGGACCCCGCTGTAGTACAAGAGTCCCCCAAGATGTGGATGGTTATCATAATGGTCGCATGCTTCGTGTGGAAACATCGCGCATGAGGGTAAAATGATTGCTGTCGTTGTTGCTGAATGCTCACTTCTAAAGAATAAATGTAGCTGGTCTCCAGAAGCGGTTCCGCGCGCTCTCGCCTCGAGGCCGGCTAAATTTTCTTCGAAAACGAAGCTCCCGCTCGAGAGTTGGCTTGACCCTAACTGTGGGCCCTTGGAGACCAAGCTACGACAACAACGGTTCCCGCTCAATGCTTCCTCACAATTTACTACGAGACACCCTGGCCAGAGAGGCCCCCGAACTCAGGAACGGCGCTATCGCTCGATACTTCCTCGCGGTTCAATTAAGTTGGCGGAGGCCTGGACACGGCGACAAGGGTTCCTGCTCGATACTTCCTCGCGATTTACTCCGAGAGCCCCTGGCCAAGAAGGCCCCCGAACTCAAGAACGGCGCTCTCGCTCGAGACTTTCCCGTAATTCATGCAAGTTGGTGGAGGCCCGGACACGGCGACAAGGGCTTCCGTTCGATATTCATCCAAGGGTATTCCGAAAGCCTCTGGCCAGAGAGGCCCCCAAACTCAGGAACGGCGCTCTCGCTCGAGACTTCTTCGCACTCTAGTCAGTGGCCGACCATGAATAAATTCCCGCCGAAAAAAGGCTGCAATCGAAAACGAAGTGGGCGGGTATCGAGGGTTGGGGTATACGGAATGCAGGACACGCGTGCCAGTAAGAGCGAACAGTCTTAAAATGATTGTTGTTGTGGTTGTTGTTGAACACCCATGCCTGCAAAAGAATTATTGTTGATCCCCCTCACCGGTGCATGCTGGTTTTTCTCAATCAAAATGTACCCGTCGACGCTCGCACCCTGTTTTCTGACAGGGCAAATCTTGATGCTCAAACTGTACCCCTGGCCCCCTGGATTACAGCAACAACGGCTCCCGCCTGAGACTTCCTCCGGATTTACTCAAGACCCCCGCTCCCGCCTGAGAAATCATCACTATGTACTCAGGATCGGTGCTCCCGCCTATCACCCCCTCGCAATTTAATCAAGACCTCCGCTCCCATCTAAGACTTCTTCGCAATTTACTCATGAACGGCGCTCCCGCTTGAGACTTCCTCGCCATTGAATCAAGACCTCCTCGAAATTGAATCAAGACCCCCGCTCCCGCCAGAGAACCCCTCACATTTTATTCAAGAATTGCGCTCTCGCCTGTGACTTCCATACAATTATTCGGAAATCGCGCCTTCGATGCTCAGGCAACACGCTGCGCCAAGGACGCCGTCACAATTTATTTAGGAATCGCGCTCCCGCCAAACTCAGGCATCCCGCTTGAATGTCCCACACGCCCAACCCGCCCGTCAGGGGATCGCCCGCCCGTCGTGAGTTCCCGCCGGAGACTTCCTTCAGGAACGGCGTTTTCGCCCAGGGCCTCCTCGAACGTTCACGCTCTGACATTCCTGCTCATCCTTCCTCTCCCTCCTCCCTCCTCTCCTCCCTTTTCTCTCCCTCCTCCATTCCCTCATCCTTCTGCCTCTCTGCCCTATCCCCTCTCCCTCCTCTCCCTCCTCCCTTTTCCCGCCCCTCTCCTGCCCCCCCTCCCTCGTTAAGTGTTTTTCTCTTTCTCTCTCTCTCTCTCTTTCTCCCCTCTCTCTCTATCTCTCTCGGTCGACCTCTCTTATATGCCTTCCTCTTTCTCTATCCCTCTCTGTCTCTTTCTCTCTTTCTGCCTCTAATCAACCGCCCCCCTCTTCGCTCCTTCTTTCCTGGCGCTGCCCCTCTTCCTTCGTCCCTCCCCCTCCCTTCCTCCCGCTCTCCCTCGTTCTCCCCCTCCTCTTTTTGCAAGGCCCACACCAGTTCCAATGGCGGGCACATGTACGCCCACGAAGGATTGTCCGCCCGTTCAGGTTTGCCCGCCTGTCTAAGCCCGCCGCCCCCCGCAAAGAAGAATAATCCCCCCCCAAGGGGGTGTGAACGAAGACAAAAACTGGCGGGTATCGGGGGTGCGGGGAACTCGTTTTGAATGGCACACGGCAAAAAAAATAACAATCTTAGAATGATTGCTGTTGCTGTCGTCGTCCCACCCGCGACCCACCCGCGAACCACCCCGCGCCCCGCCCCGCGACCCACCTCGCGACCCACACCGCGACCCGCCCCGCGACCCACCCGCGACCCACCCCGCGACCCACCCCGCGACCCACCCCGCGACCCACCCCCCGACCAACCCGCGACCCACCCGCGACCCACCCCGCGACCCACCCGCGACCCATCCCGCGACCCACCCCACGACCCACCCCGCGACCCATCCGCGACCCACCCGCGACCCACCCCGCAACACACCCGCGACCCACCCCGCAACCCACCCTCAAATTAGTAAAACCTACCCAGACCCGACAATTGACGTTTAGTAAACGGCCCTGGGCGTTTACTAAACAGCCCTGGCATGATCGATTCATCCCTTGCGCGCGTTTACTAAACGGCTTCGCTTGTCGGGGTGGTTATTATGGGGTGGATTTTCTGTCCTCTAAACCCGCCGCCCAACAGCGGCCCATCCGCGACACATGTGCGACCCACCCGCGACCTACCCTCATTGGCATCACGACGAAATCGGCACCTGCGGTGGGCTCTCTGTATAATGTGTGAAACTTTGGCGCCTGCGGCGGACTTCTCTGGAGTTTCGCAAACTGCCGACGCCCCCGCCGCCACCTCACTCTTATCCGCATGTGCGGGGTGTTTCGTATGACTTGTGCCTCTTTGCTACGAGGGTCACTCAAGCGGGATACCGATGTGTTACTAATGGATGTCATATGGTGAAATATTAAAATCATAACTGACGCTTGTCACTGGGGAGCGTGCTCGATGCAGGTGTGTTTGGCCTTGGCGTGCGTGACACACATGCGTTTTTTTGTCACCCGGGGCAGCGGAACGCGCTGCGCGCGCCGATCCGCCGCCCACCTCGACCTCGCGCAACAGGACCGCGGCGCCAGCCCACGCCTGCGCCGCCACCGCGCAGCCGCAGGAAGACTGCACTCGCGAGGGCTCAGGAAAACACAAGCAGCGGAGCGCGGTCAGAGCGCCCCCCCCCCCCCCCCCTTTCTGGGGCGGACGCCAAGCGTGATCCTGTTGGCCTTGCGCTTGCGCTCAGACTGTGCAGTTGCCTTGCCCGCGGGCTTCCGCTCACCGCCTGGCCCGCGGCGCTTGCCCTTGATGTCAACCGCGCACTGCCAGCGCTTCAAGCAAACGCTTTTTCGTTGGGGGCTCGGCACAGTCACTGCGGTGGCGAACAAGAAAAACGGGGTTGCTTTTAAGCGAATTGCAGCGCCGCGCAGGAGGGGGGGGGGGGGGGGGACAGCGAAGCAGCGGCCGAAGAGGAGGAAACGGGCCGGGGCCGCTGAAGGGAAAAGGTCGCCCCCAGAGTGCGCGGCGCGGCCGTCGCCGCCGCGCGGGGCCAGCAGCAGCAGCAGCAGCAGCAGGGCTGGGTGGCCAGCGGCGGCGGGGGCAGATGCCGAAAAGGTCAGCTGGCAAGGTTACATGTCTCGCGGAGCCAAGGAAGCGCCGGCGCCCCAAGGGCGGGGACAGCGAAGCCCACCACCTGCAAAAGGCGATGTGGGGCGGGGGCAGGCGCGAGCGGCAAGACCAGCCCAGGCGCCAGGGGCGGAGAGGCAGGCGGCCAGCAAGCCGAAGAAGCGCGCGCGAACCGCCGAAGAACACGTTGGACCCACAGGGCACGTTCAGGGGGGGGGGGGGCGCGAGGGCGGGCACCGAACAGGTGCAGTCACAGCGCGCATGGCCCCCCTTGCCGGGGCGGGCAGGGCGGGCCCGCCGGGGGAAGCAACGGCCGCAATGTTGGGCCCGCGTTCCTGGAGGCCCAGCAAGGGCTGCGGGGCGCGAGCGCCCGCGAACCCAGGCAAGGGCCCAGGGCGGGGAAACGGAAAAGAGGAAGCCCCGAGCGCGCCCCGGCCGCGGCGGGCAGAGCGGCGAAAGAAAGGGGAAGCCCAAAGAAGGGTGGGCGTGCACAGAGCCGGCGCTGGATTGGACCAGCCGGCTGTTGGGCGCGCGGCAAGGAGGGTGCCAGGGGGTGAGTAAGTGCGGCGCGCGGGCGCGCGGCCCCTCAGCCTGACCAAAACTGGCGGGAGTGCGCCTCCCAGGCCCAGGGTGGGCAGGGGACAGGCGGGGCGGAATGCGCGAAGCAGCGACCGCAGCGACACTGGAACCCAGGTAGGCGCGGCGGGCCACCGACAACCAGGGGGCACCGGAACGGCGCAACGCTTCAAGCAAACACGGCGGCCTTGGAACGCCCTCAGCAACTGGGCGGAATCGTCGCCCCCTGCCGCCCCAAATGCTGCCGCCACTGCCGCCGTAGACCTGGCGGGGGCGGCCGCGTTTGGAACCGCGCACCACAGCGGCGCGCCCACGGGCGTCGAGGCCTCAACGCCGACCTCGATCGCCGCGTCCGCCAAGGGATCGTCGTAGACTCGACGGTCGCCGCACTTCCTGGGCGCCCTCGCAGCCGCTGGCGCCGCAGCCGCAGACCTGGCAGCGTCGCGCGCTTGTTGATGGCGGCTGACGATTCCGCCCGCGGGCCGAATGCGGTTCCAGGAAGCCCATGGAGGCGCGAAGCGCGCAGCGCCAACCACGACGTCAATAAAAAACATGGGTTCTGCACTGCAGTTGTGTTTGCATGCCTTTGCTCGTGCAGAGAAACTTTGATCTGGTTGGTGAAGAGTTTCTTAGTCTGGTCTGAACTTGACTGGTCTGGGTGGCTGCGTGGTCTGGTTTGACGTGCTGGCATTACTGGTCTGCTTGATTCAAGCCTTTTTGCATCGCAGAGGTTCCGCTGCAGCGTTTGTTTTGCATTGCAGTCTGGTCTAGTTGACGATGACCTGGTTAATTCGGTTTGGCATTCGATGGTCTGGATGGTCTACTTCGTTTTTGATATGGCTGGTCTGGTTGGCTGTTTGTTGTTCGCCCCGTTGGATTTCGTTGCAATGCGTTTCAATGTGGCTGATGCGGGTTGTCTGGTCTATCTGATCAGTCACGTCTGGGCTCAACTAATATCGATGGCTGGCTGGTCTGGCTGGTCTGGTTGGTCTGCACGATCTGTTTGAACTGACTTGTCTGGTTGGTTGGTCCGGTTGGTCTAGTTGGCGTGCTGGGCTGGTTTGACTTGCTATTCTGGATGGTGTGCCCAGCGCAGGCTTCCCCACCGCGCTTTTCATTGCCATTTAATTTGTTGTAGTGTAATCCTAGTGTGGTTGATGTGGTTGGTCTGGTGAATCTGCGCTTACTCTGGTCTGGGCTCGGCTGGTCTAGATCGCTAGCTGGTCTGGTTGGCATGGTTAGTCTGCTCCACCGCGAAACACACAGCGCACAGCGCGCGGCGCGCAGTTGCACCATGCCTTGCTTGTCTCTCAATCCTTTCCCACCTTGGCTGGTTTGACTTGTTCGTCTTGCTGGTATGTCTGATATGTTTTGTTCGCGCTGGCGTTTCTTGTGTATTGCAGTGTATCTTGTGCAATGCAGTCTTGGTCTGGTTAGTGTGGCTGATGTTGCTTGGTCTGACTTGTTTGGTCTGATAGACGGTTCTGGTTGGTTTGGCTGATTCGCCTGAACTGCTTTATTGATCTGGGTGGCTCGCTGGTCCGGTTAGTCTGCTTGGTCTGGTATGGCTGATTCGTCTGGCTAGCTGGTCTGGTTGGCCTAGTTGATCTACTTGGCTGGTTTGACATGCTTTTCTGGATGGTCTGCCTATTCCGCGTGGTTTGCCTTGCAATGAGCTCTGTAATGCAAGGTGTGACAATATAGTTTCAGCCGGGTTGGCATAGTTGGTCTGGTTGATCTCCTTACTCTGGCGTCGGCTTAACCGGTCTAGATGGCTGGCTGGTCTGCTTGGTCTCATTGGTCTGCTCTATCGCGCCGCGCAGAACATAGCGCATACCGAGCAGCTGTTTCGTGCTGCGATGCATCGCGCTAGCTTTTGCTTGTCTCTCCATCCATCCCCACCCCTTTCTCCCCCGCTTTCTTTCTTTATCGTTGCGCTGGCTGTCGGCTGGTTCTTCGAACTTGTCTGGCTGGTCTAGGTTGGTCTGGTCTGTTCGAATCTGGACTGGTCTTGTTGGTCGAGTAAGTCACCTGACTGGTCTGTTTCGTCTGGTCTGGTACGTCCGACTCGTTCGGTCGGCCTGGTTCGGTTTGCTTTGCTGGTCTAGTTCGTCCGGCTGATCTGCTTGGCATGGTTTGGGTTGGCTGTTATGTTATCTGGTTGGTCTGGTTGGCTGGTCTGCTGGATCTGGCGCGGCTGCTCCACTCGGTCTGGTTGGTCCACGCGGTCGAATCGGCAAATTCCTTTCGGATCCGATCACGGCTTGTTGCTCTTACCGGTGTGGTCTCGCACATTCTTCATCTGGTCTGGCTGGTTCGGTTGTTATGGTGTGTTCGATTCGCTTAGCTGGCATTGGTCTGGTCTGGCCTGCCCGGTCGAGTGTTTCATTTGGTCTGATTGGTCTGTTCTGCTTGGCCTGGTCTGGTTGGTCTTAAATGGTTGGTCGGTTCGCCACTGCACCTGGTCTGCGGAGCGGTCCAACTAGTTCGGCTGGCTCTGCCTCATCTGCCCGCTTCGCAGGAATTCCACGAGGACGAGGAGCAGCAGCAGAAGCAGCAGCAACGGCGACAGCATGACCAGCGTCGACGCTCAGCGGAGGGAAAATCCGAGGAGAATCAGGGGGGGATGGGGAAGGGAGAATCAGCGTCGGCAGCTATTCATTCCTTCAGCCGCGCTGCAAAGTGCGGCGCAGGGGCCCAACAAGTTGGCACCTTAGATCAAACATGTTCCCTACCCGACAAATTGGTTGTCAGATTCTCCAGGGCCGTCGCATCGCGGGCCCCAGTGCCGGTAAAGCTCCTGGGAGGCAGTCGCCGGCTATTCTTATACGAGGGACCCGTCACGTTTGCGAGGCGCTGCCTTTTCGGAAGAGGAGGCGGGCGAGGGGGGGGGGCGAGGGGGGGGGGGGTCCTCTCTCAATTCCCATTCAGGCCGAATCCGAGCAGAGGCTTGTGAGAAGGTGACCCTGGTTTGGGGTCTGGAGACTTAGCTCGAAAACCCTCTCTAGTCAGTTCCTGCAGTCTGTCAGCTAAGGTTGATGCGCACAGCGGGGCGCCAGAACGGGGGCGCGGCCCAGGCGAAAGCCAGCCTCGCGCAAGGATGAAGAAGAAGCAGCACGATGGTGGCCCTCCAGGGCTGGAAATTTATGGATATCAGCTGCATGGAGTGTCCATCCAGCAGGTGAAGACGTGAAACTTGGCGCAGCACATCAAGGCACAGCTGGATGCACAATCAGCGAAGCTGTTCTCTGACGCCATCGAAATCAGAAGGCCCGACATCCTCCCCCGAGGGCCTCGGCCGTCCGGCCTCGGCCAAGCAGGAGATCCCTGGAGCCAGAAAAAACCGCGGAAGACAGCAAAAGGACGCGGCGACGATGCGGGGCATTCGCCAGAAGCGACTAGCCCAGAATAGTGCTTCTCAGAGACTCCATGCCCAAGTATCTTGGTGCATCCGCGTCAATACTTGCGCAGCCCCAAAGAGAGCCCACTTCAAAATTCAGGAGTAGACAATCCATAGCCACTTGTTGCATCCACTGCCATATGCATGTGTAGTCCCAGAGAGAGTCCACTTCCATCTTCAGGACAAGCTGTCGCACTAGGTTGCCCCTGGGTGCGCGACCGATCAAGATCTGGCCTCCCGTTCTGCGCAAGGCCTCGGCTATGGTCATTTCCACGGGCGCCCGTGCTCCGCGTATTTGAAGATGGGAGGTCGGCATCTCCGTGGGAAAAGAGCTGATGTGGATCGCCCTCGGGCTGGCCTATGGCTTTCATCTCTTTCTCGCGGTCCGCCTGGTCCTCCGGCAGCGCGAGTTCTCCTCGGCAACTGAACAAAATCCGAACCTCGGGTTCTTTCCATGTCTCTTGGGAGGTCAGCGGCATCATCATCTCCACCACCCAGATCCGTTCGCTGTCGGGGACCCCTGCTTTGAGCATGTCGTAGAGCCGCTGCGGCCCCCCTAGCATCAATCGCATCCTGGGCGAGGTGTCCTTGTGCTCGAAGCTGAGCAAAGCGTTCAGAGTCCCTGGAAGGCAGCGGCGCCCTGGGGGTTCGCGGTCGGTGTCGGGGTCCTCCTTCCGCATCTTGAGGTACTGCTGGAAGCAATCCTGCATCTGACTGGGGGCGTCGCACTTTGTGTTGATCAGGATTGTAACGTGCGACTCGTTCTCCAATGTCCTGGCTCTGCCGCCGAGCTGGACGAGGGGACTCTGTATTATCGCGATCGCGTTGTCCATGGCATCGCCCTCGCCCTCGCCCGCTGCCTCTGCTTGTCAGTTTTTGTTGTCTCTGTCTTCCTGGGCGGCCCTGCGGAGTGGGTCGACCCGCGAGGGCGCGGTGCTGAAGGCCGCTTCGCCCCCTCTATTCTGCTGCGGCAGAACTTTACGAATGTGAAACGAAGGAATCAAGTAAGGGGCAATGCGCTCACGAGCATGCTTGAGAGGCGGCTGCGGTCTCGAACGATGATGGGCACACCACGCGCTCCAATTTCGGCTCGGCGAGGGGCGATGCGAAGCGAGCGCGACCTTTTGGGCAGTAATTCCGTCTCAGGCTGCTTGCTACGCGCTGTCTCGCTGTGTCGGTGTCTCGGGAGGCCGATTCGCACAATGCACAATAGTATATATTCGTGACGAATTTCGCAATGTTCGCTCGACCGCGTAATCCTCCCATTGCGGATGCAATGTGGGCATATCGCTGTGCGTTTTTTTGGTGTGTATACAAGGGGCACGCGCGCCAAGGATCATACAATGACGATGTGGGCCCATGGGAGATGGAGAACCAGGGATCGCGAGGGAGGCAGTCCTTGGCAGGCGCCGGGAAGCGCGCCGCAATTGCTGCGACACGTTGGCAAGGGACAGATTCGAAGACGGGAAGGGGCGGCTAGAAGCATGTCAGTTTGGGCATGGAGGAAGGTCGCTTGTCCTCTGTCTCGTCCTCCTTCTCCCCCTCCTCACCTCCACTTTCTCCTGTCCCGCCTCTCTTCCTCCTCCTGGTTCTCGACCTCCTCCTTGTCCCCCCCCTCTCTCCACCTTCTGGGGCGGTGCGGCGCGTGGCGGCGGAGTCGCCCTCGCCGTCGGCATGCGGCCGGGCACGCTGCGCCCTCGTCCTCCTCCTTCTCGTCCTCCTCCACCCCCTCCACCTCCGCCTCCTCCCCCTCCCCCTCCGCTTCCTCCTCCGCCTCGCCGTCCTCGCCTCCGACCCGAGGCTGGCCCAGGCCACTCATCCTCGCCTCGGGCCCGAGGCTCGCTCACCGAGCGGCGGGCGGCGGCGAGCTTCCCGGCCGCCTGGCCTGTCCGCCGGGGTCGCCTCGGAAGGGCCCCAGAGGCCCAAGACGGTCCAAGAGGCTCCAAAGAGGCCTCCAAGACAGCCCAAGAGGCCTTCAAGAGGTCGTCAAGGAGGGCCTGAATAGGCCAAAATCATTGATTTTCCTTGGGTTTGGAAAGGATTTGGTCATTTGCGCCTTTTCGGCTTTCCGACGGTCCAAGACGGCCCAAGAGGCCCCCAAGATCGCCCCAAAATTGCCCAGGAGGCCCCCAAGATGGCCCCATGACGGCCCAAGAGGCCTCCAAGACGGTCCCAAGAGGGCCTCAACACGGGCCAAGAGGCCTCCAAGATGGCTAAGATTGCCTCCAAAACGGCCAAGATGGCCTCCAAGTACCTCCAAGATGGCTTCCAAGACGGCCAACATGGCACCAAAACGCCTCCAAGACGGCCCAAAATGCACCCAAGACGGCCCTGGATGGGCCCAAACGGCTCCCACGAGGCGTCCAAGATGGCCCAACAGGCTTCCAAGAGGTCCTCCATGAAGGCCCGAGAGGGCAATATTTATCTATTTTCTTTAAGTGTTTGAAGGATTCGTGCATTCGCGCCTTGTCGGCTTTCCGACCGCCCAATAGGTCCCCAAGGTCGCCCCAAGATCGCCAAGAGGCCTCTAAGATGGCCCCATGACGGCCCAAGAAGCCCCCAAGACGGCCCCAAGAGGGCCCCAAGACGGCTTAAGAGGCCTCCAAAACGGCCAAGATGGCCCAAGATGGCCCTGAAGATGCCTCCACGATGGCTAAGATGGTGTTCAAGACGGCCCAGATAGCCCCAGGATGCCCAAGACGGGCCAAGATGGCCTCAAGATGGCTTAAGACGGCCCAAAAGGCTCGCAGGATTCCTCCAAAACGGCCCGAGAGCCCTCCAAAACGCCCTCTAAGCCCGAAAGGGGCAAACTGAATGATTTTCCGTTGTGCTTCAAGGACTTGGGCATGTTGTTCTTTTCAGCTCTCAAGATAGCCCAAAACGGCCCAAGAAGCTGGCCTCGGCCTCCGGCGGCCGTTCGGGACGACACGGGCACTCTCGGAACGCCCTCGGCGAGGCGCAGCCGCTGGAAACCATGCCGGCTGAGAAAACCGCCAAGAACCAAGAAAATCTTCCGGTAACCTCGATCCTCAACCCCCCGGCTCGCCGCCACGCCAGTCGGGCGCGGCCGCGCGGCGCGGCCTGACGGGGCGCGTGGCCTGGTCGCACTGCACCGCGCGCCGGTCGGCGATCGTCGTTGGCCAGAGCATCAAGATGAGTTAAGATTTCAACTTCCGCTCAAAGACGAAGCTGGACCAATCAGAACAGCCAGCCCAACAAGACCATGCAGACCAACCAAACCAACCAGAGCAGCCAGAGCAGACTAGAGCAGGCAGACCAACCAGACCAGCCAGACCAAGAAGACCAGCCAGACCTACCGGACTAGCCAGACCAACCAGACCAGGCAAACCAGATCAACTAGACAAAACCAGCCAGACCAGCCAGACCAACCAGACTAGCCAGACCGACAAGATCAGCCAGACTGACAAGTCCAGCCACAACTCATGGGACCACACGCGCCAGCCAGACCAACCAGACCAGTCGGACCAGACCAGCCAGACCAACCGGACTAGCCAGACCAACCAGACTAGGAGGAGTCGGCTTGCGGGGGGGGGTCGGGCGCGCGGGAGGCGGGCGGAGGCGTGGCCGGCGCCCAGCGCCCCCGGGGGGCTCCATGTTGGATTTCCCAGGCTGCGCCAAGCGCGCACGCTTTACTTGCCCGCGCGCTCACATTCGCGCAAGCGCATCCTAAGAAACTATGATTTGGATCGGAAGCGGGCGACAACGGGCATGGGGCGCCTGTCAAGGCTGCTTCTGGGAGCGATTGCTGCTGGCTCGGCACTCGCGATATGCGTGTGGCGACTTTTGGAAGACGGGCGCTGCGCCGCCCAATCCAACGCGGCAATGGCGCGGTCCGGGGCGCGCGGCCGTCGCGGCACACGGCGGTCGACGTGGCCGCATGGGGCGCGCGATCGGCCGCGCGGTATTTGCGGGCCATTCGGCCGACGCTGCCGGGTCGCCCTCAAACAGCCCGCCAGGAATACGCAAATGCGCAATGCGCCAGCGCGCCGCCAGGATATCGCCCTGAAAACAACCTGTTCACTCTGAACGCCGACTGCGCGCCTCGCTGAACCAGCGAAGTCGCGCGGCGCGCCCGCGCCGCGGACCCGCCGCAATGAACTCGCGGGAAAAAGGCCTCTCTCCATGGGTTCTGGCACCGATTCTGGCCTACTTCCCCGTTCTGGCCGATTCTGGTTCCATCGCCGATTCCTCCTTTGATTCCGTGCTGATTCCGTACTGATTCTTTTGATTCCGCTAGAATCAGGGGTCGCAGTTGCGCCGGTTTTGTTTTGATTCTGTACTGATTCCGTACTGATTCCTTTGATTCCCCTGTGCCCCGGGGACCGTCAGGCCGCGGCCCGAGCTCCCGCCTCGGCGGCATGGTTTTTCCACGAGCGCGGGAGAGTTTTGAGGGGGAGGGGGGCGGGGGGGGAGGCGGAACGATTTTTCGGGCGCATCGGGCGGCCGAGCCACAGATTTCCGGGCCCAGTGCGCACGCCCAACATGGCAGGCGCGGGCGCGCGCGCGAGTTCTCGACCGTCGGCGCATCTGTGAGTTCATAACCCGTCCCGCGCGCGGGAATGGAAACTTGCGTCGCGGTTCCCCATTGAACGCGCGGCCGTCGCAACTGCATCGCATTGCTCAGCGCGCAAAGCGCGCGCAGCATGGGGGGCTTTGCGTTCTCGCATGAGAAGTGCGCGGAACCGAACCGAGCGGTCGGCGGCGCCCGCTCCTGCGCCGCGCGCGAGGCCATCGCGTCAGCGCGGGAGGCTACAAGGGCCTGGGCCGTCGCCCTGGGGCGCGGGCACAGCGCGAGGCCCGCGCGGGTCTCTCGCGCCAAACATGCGCAACCAGGCCGGCCGCCCGCCGGCTGGCGCTCGCGGGCGACGCGACGCCGGCGCCGACTGCGAGGCCGACTGGGCCCGGAGGATTCCTGAGAGTCCCGGGAAGGGGCAGCGGGCCGCGATGGAATCGGCGCGGTCGTTGGCGCCCCCCCCGCGCCCGCCCCCCCCTGCAAGCCGACTCCTCCTAAGCCAGACCAGCCAGACCAGACAAACCAGACAAACCAGCCAGACCAACCAGACAAACCAGACCGCCAGACAAGACCAGCCAGGCCAACCGGACAAGCCGGCAACGTTTTCCTCAGCTCAACCTGCGCTTCTTGGGATCAGGAGCGTCGTCGGCAGGGCCCTGTTCCTTGGCCCACGCCGCGGGCAGCGCCACGGCGCGGTACCACTGCTTGTGAGCCGCCGCCGTGTCCGCAGAAAAACCTGGCGGATAGCGCTTTCGGCACGTGTGCCCCCAGACATAAGTCCGGGCCTCGCAGACGCCGTACTCCGCGTCGTCGAACTCCAGCTCCGAGAGGCCAGTCAGAGACAGCACGCGGGAGTGGAGCGGCATGGAACTCTGACGGCGCTGCAGGAGCCACAGCAGCTTGTGGTTCAGGGAATTGATGGGCTTGGTCGTCCTCACCACCGTGCTGCCCGCCGACTCGTCCACGGCGCTGCCCGAAGAGTATGATAGGATGAGGTCGTGGGCTTCCGGCGCTAGCTTCTGGAGAAACAATGACGTGCCGTCCCCCGGCAGCTCCATGTACGGCACGGTCGAAGCGTGGTGCCCCTCGTACCGGTCCCCGTGGCGGGCGCGCAGGTACCGCTTGAGCATGACCTGGCCTTGGTAAGGGATCCAATCGCAATCCGTCTGCTGCAAGAGCGACTTGGTGCACTCAATCGTGAGCAAGGCAGAATTGTCCAATATGTGCCGGTGCTCCTGCAGGCTCACCGCAATCGCCCTCATGCGGACGGCGACGCGGTGAGGACGGGTGCCCGCGCCCTCTGGCAGGAGGGCTGCGTCGTCGTAGCCCGACAGCGCCGGGGCGTGGTAGCCCATCCTCGGCTGTCGGCCGTATAGATCAACGCATATGTTTGCAGCCTCGTGCCATTTCTGAACGTCATATGCGCTGATGTCTGGCAGTGCGGGGTAAGACCCGTCGGTTTTCAATCGCTCCCGGTGCGTCAGCAGATGCTTGCGTAATTTGTCGGTATCGCGAAGAATGGCTGCTTTCCGATACACCAGCTCTAAAACGACGTAGAACGACATCACGTAGTGGCTTTCATTGCAATACAAACAACAAAATATACAATAATGGGCAACCGCGGTAAGAGGCACACTCGGGTGGGCAAGCAACATCTTCGTTTTGGTCGCTGAGGTGATATCACAAGAAGACTTAAAATTGTTCAATTTGCGCACAAGTGGGTCGTGATTGACTCCTGGAGCGATCTGATCCGCAAGCTCTGCCAAACGAAAATGTTTTGCCAGCCCTTCAACATCAACCCATTCATGATTTCGTGTCCCACCAGATTTTTTGAAAGAAGCTACGGCTTTGTTAAGCATTGCCTTGTCGTGCTTTTTCGCATGGCATCCACGTTCGCGCAGGAAGCACACGGGAAATTTAGCCACGCCGGCAACGTGCACGAAAGTAAGAACATTCCGAAAAGCCACGAGCAGATGCCACATCTTCAGGACGCGCGCGTCGCATTTCACGCCGCCAATGCCTTCCGTGCTTGCCCGATGTATCGATTGTCGCTCAGCATCTTCCAGCATCGCGATTCCCGCGAGCTGATCGACCAACAAAACCTGACCCAAGTATGGCATACGGCATGACGCTCACACGCTTGTCTGCCGAATGGGAAACGTCGAGGGAAAAACGCACGCATGAAGAAGGGAATGGGGAGAGGAGAAGGGAGTGCAGTCTGACTGGGGAAGCGTAGAAACAGGGAGACACGGCGAGACATGACGGCGGGCTGGCCGTCTGGACGGCGGCCAACACTCTGCGACGGCAATGCCCCCGCCCGCGGCCGCGGCAACGCGCGGACAGTGGTAAAACGCAGCGCTGTCGCGCAAAACCGTGCTTGAAAAAAAACACCGGTTTAGTTTTTTTTTTTTTTTTTCGGCGGGGCTTTGTCGATTCCTCCTATGTTTGTCCAAGTAAAACGAGGCTGGGCGCCTGCGGACAAGGGCGCTGCCGTCGCAGATTCCGGCGCCCATTCCTTTTCGGATAGCAGGGAAAACGATGCGGGAACTACGGGCAGAGAGAGGCGGACCTCGAAGATGTCTCAAGACAGTCTCAAGACGGCCCAAGATAGCCGAGCGTGGCTCTAGACAGCCTCCGACATCCTGTAGCAGAGCGTTGTTGAAGATAACCTTGTCTGCCGAACGGGAGACGTCAACGAACAAATGCACGCATATAGAAGGGAATGGGGAGAGGGGAGAGAAAGGGAGTGGGGTCTGAATGGAAAACTAAGAAACAGGGAGACACGGCGAGACATGACGTCGGGCTGGCCGTCTGGACGGCGGCCAACACTCTGCGACGGCAATGCCCCCGCCCGCGGCCGCGGCAACGCGCGGACAGTGGTAAAACGCAGCGCTGTCGCGCAAAACCGTGCTTGAAAAAAACACACCGGTTTAGTTTTTTTTTTTTTGTTCCCCCCCTGGCGGGGCTTCGTCGATTCCTCCTATGTTTGTCCAAGTAAAACGAGGCTGGGCGCCTGCGGACAAGGGCGTTGCCGTCACAGATTCCGGCGCCCATTCCTCTTCGGATAGCAGTGAAAACGATGCGGGAACTATGTGCAGAGAGAGGCGGGCCTCGAAGATGTCTCAAGACAGTCTCAAGACGGCCCAAGATAGCCGAGCATGGCTCTAGACAGCCTCCGACATCCTGTAGCCGAGCGTTGCTGAAGATAACCTTGTCTGCCGAACGGGAGACGTCAACGAAAAAATGCACGCATATAGAAGGGAATGGGGAGAGGGGAGAGAAAGGGAGTGGGGTCTGAATGGAAAAATAAGAAACAGGGAGACACGGCGAGACATGACGTCGGGCTGGCCGTCTGGACGGCGGCCAACACTCTGCGACGGCAATGCCCCCGCCCGCGGCCGCGGCAACGCGCGGACAGTGGTAAAACGCAGCGCTGTCGCGCAAAACCGTGCTTGAAAAAAAACACCGGTTTAGCTGTTTTTTTTTTTCCGGCGGGGCTTTGTCGATTCCTCCTGTGTTTTTCCAAGTGAAACGAGGCTGGACGCCTGCGGACAAGGGCGCTGCCGTCACAGATTCCGGACCAGACCAGCCAGACCAGCCAGACCAGCCAGACCAACCAGACCAGCCAGACCAACAAAACCAGCCAGACTGAGCAGCGCAGCCAAAACAGCCAGAATCAGATGTGCCAGCCAGACCAGCCAGACCAGCAACACCAGCCAGACTGACCAGTCCAGCCACAACAGCTGGGACCAGACGTGCCAGCCAGACCAACCAGACCAGCCAGATAAGAGCAGCCAGCACAGCCAAGATGGCCTCCAAGACGGCCAACATGGTACCAAAATGCCTCCAAGACGGCCCAAGATGCACCCAAGACGGCCTTAGGTGGGCCCAAACGGCTCCCACGAGGCCTCCAAGATGGCCTCTCCTTCCTTCTCCTGCTGCTGTTGCGAGGAGGCGGGGGCCTCGCTGGCAATTTACTGTGCAGTGGGGGTGGTTTGTGGCACTTGGTCTCGCCGCGGGCTGTCCCTGCCCGGGCTCTGTTGGCCCAGCGTGCTTCCAGGATTGTCCCCTTTCCCCTTTTGTCCGGGGCTGGGAAAGGGGGGGGGGAGGGGAAGGGGAGGGGGAGCGGGCGGGGATCAGGAGGGAGGAGGAGGAGGAGGGAGGAGGACGAGGGAGGAGGCAGAGCAGGGAGAAAAGGAAAGTGGGGCTTGAGTTTTGTCCGAACAGCGGCCTGGCGGGTAGGGCGCTGCGAATCCCACCAGCTCGACGCCGCGGCGTCCGAGCGGGAACGCGCTGAAAGATGCGTTTTATATCTCAAGCAATCCTCGCGGCCATGTTTGGGAAGATGCGGCGCGGACGCCGCGCTTCGATGCCGGGGCAAACGGCGTTGGGAGGTGCTTTGAGATGGTGGGGACCACGGACGACATGGAGGTTTCAATGCGTGGGTCGGCCTGGCAAGGAGGAAGGAGACCAGGATCTGGGTGGCGAGGGGGGGGGGCAGTTGCGGGTGCCAGATGTATTTGATGAGATGGCCGTCTCCCAATGGAAATCTGTGGTGTGGGGTGGGGGGGTAGCAGGCGGGCTCAGACGGCCAGCGAGCTGGGACCGGACCTTGGGGGGAAAATTCAAGTTTTCGGATCAAAACATTGCGCCGCGGGGCGGGCGCAGGACGGGGGCCACTGGTCCGGCGGTAGACAGATGACGGGGCCTCATGGGGCAGCATGGAAGCTCGGCATCGAATCCGAGGGGTCGGGGGCCTCGACGCCACGCGCGCGCGCAGGAAAGCTGCGCTGGAGGTCGCCTCACTCCGCGGGCGCGGCCGGGTCGCCGAACGCCTCGTGGATGCGCTTGACCGCGGGCCCGAGGAACTCGTCGAAGTTGCCCTCGGCCTTGGGGTCGGCCTTGCGCTTGGCGCGCGTGAGGCGACTGGTCAGAGTCTCAGCTGCAGCAGCAATTTCGGCCCTGAACGCGTCGGGCGTGATGCTGGGCGGCAACTTCCACATGTCGCTCACGGTAAACTCGGACGTCGCGGCGTCGAAGTGGGTGACCACGATGAGCGCCTGGTCTTTCTTCGCGAGCGTGTAGCGGCCCGGGCGTTTCGTCGCGCAGGCAGTCACGGCGTGGAAGACGGCTTTCTGGTCGGAGTCGCTCTCCGCCGCGTCCACGATGTAGTTGGTGATCGCGAAGCCGCCCTCGCGCGGCACGGTCTCGGGGTCTTTCGTGGCCTCTACCAGGAGGAGCGCGCCGCTCGCGAGGAAGCGCGCGGAGCCGATGGTGATGGTCAGCTTCCCGGTGGCGCTCAAGGAAATGCTGCGGGCGTTCGTGGGAACGACGCGGCTGTCGCTTTGCGGGGCGGGCAGCGGGACGACGGCGTCGAAGTTCCGGGGGTCCGCGCACGCGATGATCAGGCGGGGGCCCGTGCTCGTCTTGTCGCCATCAACGCTCTTCGGGGCGCGCAGCGTGGCCCGAACGCGCGCCCGGGCCCACGTCGCGGACCCCTGTTCAACGTCGGCCTGGAATTCCGCTTTGTCATTGCAGCCAGTCAGCGCGAGGGCGACCTTCTCCGTCACCTTGGCCTCCGCGGACCCAGTGTGGTCGACCATGCGCACGGATGCCCAGACGCGGGCCCCATCTTTTGTCAAGAACGTCTCCGTGTCGCTGAGGGAGAATGACGCTGCCGGGATCTCGAACAGGGCGTCCGGGGGCGTCGTCTTGCTCTGGAGGAGCGCGTCCAGGACGGCCGCGTTGGAGCTGGTGGCGGGCCCGACCCCGGGGGGCGCATCGGGGGGGGGGGGGGGTGCGCTCGGCGAGAGCGCCATGTCTCAGCGAAACTTTGGGGCGGAGAACGGCTCCGGACGGGCGGCCGGCTGGGGCCAGATTTTCGTTGAGAAATTGTTGGTTTCAGGATCAAACTCTGGAAGGGGGGCACCAATGGGGTTTCGAGTTGCGGGACGGGGGTTGGCCGGGTGCTGCGCGGGGGGGCCGCGGGGCAGAGCCATTGTGCAGGGGCCAGGCAGAGGATAAAGGGGGGGCGGCAGGCCGCGCCTTGTAGTCCTTGGCCTCATAGACGGTCAGGCTTTGGATCTGGTCGCCGGCGAGGTCGCGAACGCCGCCGGCGAGCATGATATATCTAGGGGCGCGTGCCTGTAGGCGCGGCGAAGGACGTGGACTCCCGGACTGACAGGCACACGCCGCCACTGTCGGGGTGGACCAAGTACGCTCCGTAGATGTAGATGGGCTCTTTCTTCTGCAGCTGCTCTGCGCGGGGGGCGTTCTCCTCCCAAAATTTTAAGGTGATGCTGCTTCCGGCCTCGTTGCAGACCGTGGCCTCCACCAAGTTCTTGCCTTTGAATTGGGCTTCGGGAGAAACATCCGAGACGAACCCGTGGAGGTCGATCGCCTGGTCCTGCGAGAGGTCGAGGACATCCTGGACTCCCACGGGGGGCTCCAGCTCGTCCGGCAGCTTGTTGGACTCCGGCGCGTCCAATGCTTTCGTGGTCATGGCCTTGTTGTTCAGCTGAAGTACGCATGAGTGCGGGCTCCCGTGGAAGGCCTCTTTCTTGCGCACAAGCTTCAGCTTGGAGAGAGACCACGCGGATTTCGCGGTCCACTTGGTCGTCAATGCTTTGCTGACTCTCGTGCGCGCCGCCGGCGAGTCCCCGAAGATCATATGTTCGGCTGTGCAATAGAGGCCACTCTCGCTGATCAGCTTGCAGGTGAAGACCTCGCAGTCCTTCGTGGTCTTGCGCACCATCGGGTCCAGCACTCGCACGTGCATGGTCTTGGCACCGCAGTTGCGCTCGTTCACAGTCTCGAGCTTGTCCGCCATGGCAGGCTCAATCTGAGAGCGAGTGCTGGGCGAGATCGACGGTTGAGGGGCAATTCAAGCTCTCGTAAGAAGTCTGATGCTGAGGCAAGGGGGGCCGCGAAGCACCTGTTGGGCTGGTGCACTGCGCGCGAGGCCCTCAAAGAAATGGCAGCAATATTGAAATGTGGTGGGACGGCGATGGGGCGGGGCGAGCACAGAAGCTGACTTCGGGTCCGGAAAATCAAATTTCTAAGCGACAGTCTGGTAGGCAGGCGGCGGCCTCTGAATCACTATGGCGTCTGGTGCGCCCGGGTATCCTTGGGGCCAGGGAGCTTGCGGGGATGCTGCCACGCTAAGAGATCGAACAAAAATCCGGGGCAATATTTGGCATGGGTGAGCAATGCATTCCTTATGATCAAGATGGCGATGGACGAAATGTTGGGCACTGTTTTTCGCGCAATGCTGGGGAAGCGCGCTGACTCTGATCTGCTAAGGTAGAAGGCGTCGAATTGGCAGCACAGTTGTCGCTCGCAAGTAATGCAAGGACAATGCGGCGACACTGCTGGCGTGCGCCAAGGTGGCGGCCCTCGCGTGGAGGGCTCTTCATCGGCGTGCGGGTACTCGTACCAATTATGCCCCTCCCGCCATTGGTCGTGGACGCGGTGCCCGCGCAGGGGTGCGCGGTGGACGCTGTCGGGTAGATGGTGCGCCAGACGCCGCCGCATGGGCGAGGGAGGGTTGCCAATCTCCATCAGCATCGTACCCAGCGTTCCAAGCGTGAAGTTCTCGGGCAGGCGGCAAGTTGCGCAAATGGTGCAGTCCCCCGGCTTCCGAAGACGGTCGGCGAAGCACCCGCGGGCGAGCCTTGGCGCGTACCCTGCTGACAGCGACGTAGAAGCCTTTTCTGTCCAAATGCGGCGGCCAAGGTCGCCTGGCCACGCTGAGCACCAACTCGTCGCACGTCTTGCCCTGTAGCTTATAATCCGTGCAAGCGAACGCCAGCGTAACCGCGTGACACCGTATGCGGATGCGCTTGGGCGCGCGCTTGAGGATGCTGAACAACGAGGTGGCGTCGTAGTCCTCGACGTGGGAGGTGCATGCGACGGGAACGACCACGGACCCAGGAACGAGGGTCTCGATCCCAGCGCCGTCTTCGCCAGCGGGCAAGGAAATCTGGACGTTGATAGAGGCAGGGGGCTCCTCGAGGATAATCTCCTGGAAGCCGCCAGATGCAACGGCGTCCAAGAACACTCCCGGTGCATCGCCGTCGAAGCTGAGGGAGTGAAGGAAACCCATGGCCCCGTTGACGCAGAACTTGGTGGGCTGGATGTTGGCGAGCAGCATGGCCGGGGCCCCGCGCACGAAGCATCCCCACATGCCTGGCTCGTTCTCGTAAAGGCCGTCTTGGACATCAGCTGGTAGCATAGAGCAGTGGCGTCCGTGTAAGGGGTATCGCCATCGGATTAAGGGTAGAGAGTGCGTCCTGGCAAAGCGCTCGGCCTGGATCCCGTTGAGAAGGTACCGCTCGAAGTTGGACAGGACGCAGATGGGAGCGAAAGACCACGCAGGATGTGTCTGGATGTCGTTGGTGGAAACCTCGCGGAGCGAGTCTGTCAACCTCGCTGGAACCGGGGCGCCAGGGGTCGTGTCCCGGAGCTGCAGCAGATCCGTCTGGAAACCAAGGTCGTCGGCAGCTCGCATCTGCTGCGTCAGGACAGTGCGGCGAGCCCGTCGGAATATCTCGAGGCCCTTATCTGATGTGCTCATGGGGGAGTGCCGGACTGGCCTCGATAGGCCAGGCACGTCAGCGCTGGCGAGGAGTTCTGCGAGCGTCGTGGAGCTCGGAGGCGGTTTCTGCCAAAAGTCCCCTGCCAGGATGAGGGCGACGCCTCCAAAAGGGACGCCGTGGACACCGCGTAATCGTTGTAGTTGAAGGTCGATGTGGTGTAAGGCTGCCGGGACAAGAAAACTGGCCTCGTCGAGGTCGGCCGGGTCGCACATGGCGTCGGCGAAGTCCTTGCGGAGGAGCTGCAACGTGTCAGCGTCCACGGGGCGGTCTTCAGCCAGGCAAGCGCAGTCAATTTTCAGTAAAGATCACGTCGGCGCCCCAAAATGCGCAGATGCGACTCCCGTCCAGGCTGTGATGGCCATGTGTCCCAAGTGCAGGCGTCGTAAGACGGCGTGCATCGCCTTCAAGAGCACGCTCTTTCCGACGCCCCCAGCTCCCTGGAGCAGATGCACTTGCCGGAGCCCTTGCTGTCGGAGAGTGGCGAGTGTGTCGCGGGGGTCGTCACCTCGTTGGCGGCCGGCAGCGAGGCGGCGCTGTAGTGCCAAATGCTGTCTTGCGAAAGCACGCTGTTGGGGGTTGAGAGGAGGCGGGGGGGGACAGCCTCCGGGTGGCGTGTTACGGACGTCTGATTCCCAGTTGCGTGCGAGACGCATGAAGGTCTCGTCGTCGATAGGGTCGAACTCTGGTGGGTCGCCGTCCTCCGGGGAGGCGTCTGCGACGGGATGGTCCACGTGGCTCGGTGTGTTGGCGTCGTCGGAAGGCCTGCGTCGAGGCTGCTTGAGGTCTGCCAGGAAGGAGGCGATGTCGGTGGAACCACTTGGGAAATGGTGGACGGGATGACCGTCCTTGGTCGGAGCCCCCCGTGGCCAGTGTGACCGAGGATCCGGCGTGGATGGTACGTCGGGTAGTGGTGGTAGTCTGTAGGTAATGTCGTCCGCCCAGGATTCCATTGCAGCAGCTCGTTTCATGGCTCTGGAGTTGACGTCGGCGCTGGCAGCGTCGCGTAAGTTGCGGATGTCTGCGGCGGCGTCGGTCTCTTGATCCTTGCTGCGGCCAGGGGGAAGGGCTACGTCTGGACAGGAGGTCGTTTCGGACCACAGAGTGCGATCTCGCATGCGCCATTTGCTCATAATATCTGTCTTCCGGGTATTCGACGTGAGGGCTGTCGCCACATGGTGGATGCGGAACAAGCGGCCCTCCGCGATTCCCTGACTCTTCCCGTGCCGCACGGAGTCGGATGCAGGAGGCGCGGAGCCGTGAGCCGCGTCCTCCAGGCGGCGCTGATAAGCGCTCCAAGTGGTCGGGGTCGCGGTCTCCAGTTGGGCCGCGGACCAAGGTGCGAAGAGCGCGGCGAAGTACTCGGCGTGGGCCACCTCCATACGCTGGCGCGCCTTGTTGCGCGGAGCGGAATCGGGGGGCAGACGGGGCGGAGGAGCTCCGACAAACACCGGCACGTCGAATTTTGATTTTTCCCTGATGACGTACTGGCCCGCCAAAGGGTGCGGCGGTTCGAGTTCGAAGCTCGGGTTCGTAGGGCGGCCCCTCTTGCCCGATTCGGCGGCTATCTTTGCCCTCTGTTCCGCGGAGACTTTCTGGATGCGCATCCCCATGACGAACTCGTCGAAAAGGAGGTCGGCGAGTTGTTGGGACCGGTGCGCGTAGTGGTCAGCCTGCGATAATGCAATCGGCGTTCCGTCTGAAGTGGTGTAGATGCTGCAGGTGCCTCGGCGTGGATGGTCGCATTCGTCTGCCGCGTCGACGTCGTCAGGGTCGCCAGTGCATGCGTCGGCATCGCGTTGGCCCAAGGGCGAATCCTCGCTGTCGGGCGGATCGGGGGCGGGCGGAGGGTTGTCGGAGG
Source organism: Prorocentrum cordatum (assembly GCA_963575745.1). Lineage (NCBI taxonomy): Eukaryota > Dinophyceae > Prorocentrales > Prorocentraceae > Prorocentrum > Prorocentrum cordatum. Next base: position 110,689 of record CAUYUJ010019949.1, on the reverse strand, counting down.
AAGAAGATGACAGCAGGGAGACCCCGGTGGGCAATAGACGTCTGAGGTGGACGGCGTCCCACACGCAGGCATTGACGTATGCGTGAGAATGTCCGCTTGACGCGACGCCGAGAGCGATCGCAGCCGCCTGTGTCGGGGCAAGCTCGGCGGCACTGGAATTGAGAACTCGTTGTAGGAAGTGGCGAGTGCACCGTGCTGCGGTGCCTGCGTCGTCAGCCGAGGACGGGTAGAGGTCAATGTGACGACGAGCGTCCGCCAATACGGATAACGAGGCTGCCAGATCGTAAGCCTCTTTAACGACGTACTTCACCATGTACATGCCGGCTCCCTTCGCAGCCTCCCCGGCACCGAGGTGCAGAGGTGCGGTGTTGCTCCGGACGCATCCCGAGAGGTGGGGCTGAACTCCACGAGGGCCGCATTTCGGCATCGCATGCCGTGCCAAGCGAGAAGGATGGCACGAGCGTCGTCTTGACTACATGCATTGAGGCAGTCGTTCAGGTTGCGGCCTTGAGTAGGTCTGGACAAAAGGCTGCTGAGTTCGCGGCACACGTCTCGGAACATCCCGTGCGCTGCAGAGGGATCCAGTGACTCCAAATCGGCGCGGGGCATGTTCATGATGTCGCGCAACCGGCCTGAATCGGGTTCCACGTGTGGGCGAGCGTGCTCGTAGGAGAGGACGACGTTGGCAGCCCCATCACCAGGGCGAGGCCTGCGAGCCCAAAGTGCAGTCGCTGGTCGTTGTTTCGGGTCGTATCCTGGGGTGCAGTACTTGCAAGACCAGTCCACGGTGCCCTGCGCGGGTTCGTCGGGCAGGATTGCGAGGACGCGAGACTGGGGGACGGGGTGTCCAGAGGGTTTCGCCATGCGGCACCCGAGCTGCCATTTTTGCCTTTGTGGCAGGTGGCCGCGTGTGTATGTAGTCCAATGGTAAGAGCTGTGATGGCGGTATCTATGTGAAACTCTCGGACGGCTTCTGGGGTGGGCGCGTCGGTGGTCTGGAAGAAAGTCTGACGCCCCGCTGGTATACGCAACGTCCGGCGGGCCACGTCGATGGCGCGCAAGTCGGCTGGCGCGTGGGCCGTATGCATCGAGTCCAGGGCTGCGTGCGCAGCGGCCTCCAAGCGTGGGTACCCAGCCACGTCGGCCAACAATGTAGGAGAGGCCCCTGCGATGACACCGGCGTGGAAGTGGAAGGACTTGCGGCCGTTTGTTTCGGTCACGAAATGCCAGGCCCATGGGGTTCCGAAGATGCCACGGTGGGGGATGTTCTCGTCGATGAGCTGCGACTTCCTCCGTTTGTGGTGCGGCGGCATGCCCACGAGCTCCGTGAAGATAGCCTCCGCCATCTGTTCCCACAGCAACGTGGTTGCCACGGGATTCAGAGTCGCCAAGCGCTGCAGGAATGCCTCGCCCATGGAGAACGCGTACGACTCGTCCGCGCAGTGCGGCGCGGACTTCTCGGAGAACGCGGAGACGCCCCCCTCGTTGCCCTGTTTGCGAAGGACGCGCAGTAGGCCAGCTTCGTCGGCGGGCCATTGGTGCGGCTGGCCGCACCTGAAGGGGTCGTGGAAGACGACTCACACTTAGATGCATGACTCGCACCTGATGAAATGCCCAGCCCGGGGGTTGCCGGTGAATCCTGGGGGCTCCTGGGGGGCCCCGCGGACTCCGGTGGAATCCTGTGGAGGCTGCGCGCTCCTCCGGCTGAAACCGTTTCAGAAACGCGCGTTTTCCCGAGCCGGACGGCCCTGATGCGTCGAAAACCAATGGTTTTTGAAAGATTTTCTGTTCCGGCGCACGCGTTTGAAGCCAGAGACGCGCGGTTCTCAACCGCGATGACGAATAAAATGTTGAAAAGCCCTCGGGGTTTTGTGCGTCCGGGAGCGTCCGCCTGGGGAAAACACAATGTTTTTCTCTGGATTATCTTCTTACAGGAGATGCTGGGGGTCTGGGCTCTCTCGGGGGGACCAGAGAAGGCTGGTATCTGAGTTTTATTTGAAAAATCAAATTTCGGAACCAAGCTCAGGAATCGGAGCGAGGGCTCGAGGCCCGAGGGCCCAGGCAAGAAGTCGCGGGGGGAGGGTTCCCTGAGGGGGCAGGGGGAGAGAGGTCAAGAGTGCGGTAGCTCCTTTAGGGTCTCCCGCGTGCCGATAAGACAAGCGGATAGAGGTAGGCTGGTGCACGTCGTCTGGGGCCACGGTCAGGACGGAGCTGAAGGGGCCGAACCTCCTCTGTAAAGCGTAGAGCTTGGTGATTTCAGAAGCTCTTTCCTCACCGCTCCAGGGAATGGTCTTACCAGATGACGTCACGAACCCGAGCACTTGCTTGAGTAGCGCCCGGGCCTCTTTACTGGTGGGATCTGCCTTCGCGCGGTCCAGTCGGTCGAGGTAGACATCTTTGTCGGCGACCATGTCTGCGAAGGCTTTGAAGCTGAAAGGGTCCGTCTTGTCTTCACGCGCAGAGCGACCCCCCTGGCAGCAGCGTGGCGTTGTATTTGGTTCGCAAGCAGGAATATGAAATTGTGGCAATGGGCGAAGCCGTTGTGGAACTGGGTGAGTATGCGTCTGGACTCGTGCATGCTCAAGGGGCCCTGGGAACCAAGCCGGCCCGCTACGGAAAAAGGAACCAGAAGGCGCCGTACAGCAAGTCGGCGTTGTTGGTGAACTCGTTCATGGGGCGCTTCAGTCGTCGGCACTTCGTGGGTGGCGGGCCACAGGCGGAGGCGTGAGAGGGTGGGCCAGCAGGGTTGGCATCCGGTTGCTCTTGGCGTTCGTCGTGGATGTCCTCGGGGTCGGGACGTCGAAGGGTGTCTACGAGACCATCAAAGATACTGCCAGCCACGGCGTCGCTGGATTGTAAGAAGACGCCAACTGGGTCCAAGGACAGCGTGGGCTCTGCGTGAATGTCGCCCTGGGGCTCGGTAGGTTGTCCGAGGACGGTATCCTGTGGATCACGATTCCACTGAATCTGCGCGTGCACGCTTCGGGGCCCATTGTGCAGGGCCAGGGGCAGAGACTGGGCGGAGGTGGCGACGTGGTAAAAGGGAAAGGTTGCGAAGTCGGGGGGAGCTCGAGGAAGCAGGGAGCAGGAGAGTGCAGTGTTGTTCGCCGCCCCCAGGGGGGGGGGGGGCTCGGGCGGCCAACGAAGAATGAACGCGCAGGTTCGGTGGAAGAGTGGAGGCGTCCTGGTGGAGGTCGTCCATGGCGACGTCCCTGACGCTGGCGATATCCGATGGCCGGCTGGCCTCTTCTACGTCGCCTGTGTCCGCGTGACGGGGGCGAGCTGACAGAGAAGCAGACCAGTCAGCCAGCAAGGCTGCGATGTCCGCAATCGGAGGGGATGCGTCTGTGGAGGCCACGTGTCCGAGGGCGCGGCGTAGCGAGAGGTGGTTGTAGAGTACATGGGGTCGCATCTGCACGCTCTTCATGGAAAGAGCGCGGCGTTCGAGGTTGGTGACTCGGTCGGTGTTGCCGACGCAGACCACCTGGATGTGCTCCAGTACGTTGCGGAGTCGGGCGGCGTTGAACTGGGCTTCGATGGCGGTGGGCCCGTCGTGGACGAATGCGATCATGTGGCCCTTGAGGACAGACCTAGATGCTGCGCTGGAGCGCTGTCCAGGGACATGTATTTTGGCCACGAGGCTGTAGAGGCGCACGTCTGCGAGGGCAAGGGCTTCAGCCTCGGAAGGAGTTTCGAGCCCGATTCGAGAAAGCAGCCCGAAATCCCGCCCCGAAGCCAAGGATCGCGAAGGCGGAGCGGCCGCCGGATCCGACAGCGGCCGCGCGCAACTCTCGCATAGAAACGTCTCGTGGCCACCGTCCGGCATGGTGCGCGTGAGCTCCGGGTGCAGGTGCAGCCTCGCGGAGGCGCCGATGGAGACATAGCTGCGGATGCTTTTGGTCTCGACGGTGCGCGTGGAGCCGTCAGCCTCGCAGAAAGTCACCGCAGGCATGGCGTCCAGGTCTCTGCATTCGTCAGGCGTGAGGAAGAGCCAATGGTCGGGAGGCAAGTCTTCGAGCCGAACGCGCTCCGCGGCAGGGAACGCAGGGTCGCGGCGACCGCAGGAACCGCATCCAGGGAGAGGAGCGGCATGATCCATCTTCGCGGAGTAAGCTCGGACCATTCTGCGTTGGTCATCGGCCGTAACGGCACAGAAAGTGCGAACGTCGTTGGCTATCTGGTCGAAGAGGGCGTCGTCAGAAGGTGGCGCTGTCGCGGCGTCCCGATGGCGGAGCTGTCTAGAATGTCGTGACACCTGGTATCCAGATTCAGAATGTAGTCGTTCAATGAAGTCCAGCGGCGTGGCGTCGCCGGCAGTGGTCGTTGCAGGAGCAGCTGCTCGCCTCGTGGCGCTTCGGACAGCCTCCGGGTGGGATGCAGGGGCGCCTGCAGTAGCTGCCGCGGCTTGCGCGGCGGCGATAGCAGCTCGCCTCTCGGCGCTTCGGGCAGCCTCCGGGTGGGGCGCGGGGGCGCCTGCAGTAGCTGCCGCGGCTTGCGCGGAGGTGGCAGCAGCGCGGCGCGCCTTCTCTCGGGCTGCTTCTTTGGCGGCGTACGCAGCGTTGCGGCGCCGCTTGCGTGGGGCAACGTCTGGCTCGGATAAGAGGGCTGCAGTGGGGGCGGCAGCAGGACGACGTCGCGCCACGCTGCGGGCAGGCCGCGGAAGGAGCGCGGAGCCCGCGGCCGGCCGCTTCCTCACGACGGAAGGCGGCATGGTGGAGCCAAAACGGCTACAGAAAGAATCGCCACGGCTATGAAACCCCCACGGCGCTTGCAGAGGTAAGGGTGCGTTGGGCCCTGTCGCATCCTGCGAAGAAAGTCGCCGGCCCCATGGGCCACGGGCGTGCTAAGATCTCCGGGAACTGCTTCCGAATATTTTTAATTCGCGCGCGCGCGGGGGGGGCCCTGGGGGTCCCCAGACGAAAAGTACTCCGAGCCAGCCCTGGGCAAATCGGGTCAGAGATGGTGTTCCTCCTGGGCGCCGCCCTCAGGGCCACCTAAGAGCACGGTCGGTCGGAGTAAGGGGGCGGGGCGCGGGGGGGGGGCGGGGGAGGGGCGCAGTCGGTCGAATAAGGAGAGGAGTGCAGGGGGGAGCGGGGGGAGCGCACGGTCGGTCGGAATGGAGGAGGCGGGGGGAGGGGGGCACGGTCGGCAGGAATAAGGAGGGGGCGCAGGGGGTGGGCGGAAAGGGGGGGGGGGGGGGCACGGTCGGTCGGAATAAGGGGAAGGGGGGCGCAGGGGGAAGGGGGGGGAGCCCACGGTCGGAATAAAGGAAGGGGGCGCAAGGGGGGGAGCGGGGGGGGGGGCCACGGTCGGTCAGAATTAAAGGAGGGGGGCGCAGGGGGGGAGGGGGGGGGTGGGGCACGGTTGGTCGGAAACAAGGGGAGGGGGGCGCAGGGGGGGAGCGGGGGGGGGGGGGCACGGTCGGTCGGTAATAAAGGGAAGGGGGCGCAGGGGGGGAGCGGGGGGTGGGCCCATGGTCGGTCGGAATAAAAGGGAGGGGGGCGCAGGGGAGGAGCGGGGGGGGAGGGCCCACGGTCGGTCGGAATAAAGGGAAGGGGGCGCAGGGGGGGAACGGGGGGGGTGGCCCACGGTCAGTCGGAATAAGAAGAGGGGGCGCAGGAGGAGGAGCGGGGGGGGTGGCCCACGGTCGGTCGGAATAAGGGGACGGGGGAGCAAGGGAGGAGCGGGGGGGGGGCCAACGGTCGGTAGGAATTTGGGGGGGGGCGCGCAAGGGAGGAGCGGGGGGGGGGCCCACGGTCGGTCGGAATAATAAGGGGAGGGGGGCGCAGGGGAGGAGCGGGGGGGGTGGCCCACGGTCGGTCGGAATAAGGGGACGGGGGCGCAGGGGGGGAGCGGTGGGGGGGCCACGGTCGGTCAGAATAAGGGGAGAGGGGCGCAGAAGAGGAGCGGGGGGAGTGGCCCACGGTCGGGCGGAAGAAGGGGACGGGGGCGCAAGGGGGGAGCGGGGGGGGGCCCACGGTCGGTCGGAATAAGCGGAGGGGGGCGCAAGGGGGGAGCGGAGGGGGTGGCCCACGGTCGGTCGGAATAAGGGGAGGGGGGCGCAGGGAGGGAGCGGGGGGGGTGGCCCACGGTCGGTCGGAATAATGGGAAGGGGGCGCAGGGGAGAAGCGGGGGGGGTGGCCCACGGTCGGTCGGAATAAGGGGAGGGGGGCGCAGGGGGGGAGGGGGAGGGGCCAGCGCGACCACCAGCACGACCACCAGCACCTCCACCAGAACGGCCAGCAACACGACCGCGAGCACGACCACCAGCACGACCACCAACACGACCACCAGCACCTCCAGCACGGCCAGCCACCAGCACGACCACCAGCAGAACCACCAGCACGACCACCAGCACGACCACCAGCACCTCCACCAGAACGGCCACCAACACGACCGCCAGCACGACCACCAGCACAAGCACCGGCACGCCCAGCCACCAGCACGACCACCAGCACAACCACCAGCACGACCACCAGCACGATCACCAGCACGACCACCAGCACCTCCACCAGAACGGCCACCAACACGACCGCCAGCACGACCACCAGCACAAGCACCAGCACGACCACCAGCACGACCACCAGCACGACCACCAGCACGACCAGCCACCAGCACCTCCAGCACGGCCAGCCACCAGCACGACCAAGCACGACCACCAACACGACCACCAGCACCTCCAGCACGGCCAGCCACCAGCACGACCACCAGCACAACCACCAGCACGACCACCAGCACGACCACCAGCACGATCACCAGCACCTCCACCAGAACGGCCACCAACACGACCGCCAGCACGATCACCAGCACAACCACCAACGCGACCAGCCACCAGCACGACCACCAGCACACCAGCACGACCAAGCACGACCACCAGCACGACCACCAGCACGACCACCAGCACCAGAACCACCACACGACCGCCAGCACGATCACCAGCACAACCACCAACGCGACCAGCCACCAGCACGACCACCAGCACAACCGCCAGCACGACCACCAGCACGACCACCAGCCCAGCACGACCACCAGCACGACCACCAGCACGACCAGCACGACCAGCCAGCAGCACGACCACCAGCTCGACCACCAGCACCTCCCAGCACGACCACCAGCACAAGTAGCAGCACGACCACCAGCACGACTGCCAGCACCTCCACCAGAACGGCCAGCAGCACGACCACCAGGACGACCACCAGCACGTCCACCAACCACGACCACCAGCACGGCCAGCACAACCACCAGCACGACCGCATTATGGGCACACGGTCGGTCGAAATAAAGCAGTGCGAGATCACACCGGTAGGTATGATGATATATACATAGACCAGAGCGAGTGGCGTGCGCCCCCGGCGGTCCCACACCTCCAGGCAGCGATGCTCGCCAGGGGCCGCAGCCCCTGCAGCCTCGCGAGCCCCTGCATCTCGCAGGAAAAAGCGCGCTCGAACCTCGCCGACATCAACGCTGCAAAAGTCGGTCGGCCCCTGGAACAAAAACTCAAAATGGGTGTGCGTCGAGAAGAGAACTGCACCAGCCTCCAACTCCTGAAGGCTGTCAATATCGTCCTGGGCCTGACGCGCCCAGGGGTTGGCCGAGTCAGCCACTCGGCCTTCGTCAGTGAAGATCTGAGCGTCGAACCTGGTACTTCCGAAAACCGTGGCGAGATATTGCGCATTGTCCTTCTTGCGTGCAGCCATCTCTTGTAAACACTTCAGCCCGCGTATGCGTAGTTCGAGAAATCGAAGGGGCGAACTTAAAGCGTCTGGGTACGTCGTGATGGCGCAGCGCGCGCTCGCGCTGCGCCTCCGAGTCCCAGATTGACGCCCCTGATAAAATAGCCCTGCAATTTTGTATGATGATGCCCTGGAGGTGCCGAACGTCGTTGTCACGAAGGGGCCCAGGCCCGTGGACCGCCACTTCCATTCCCGAATACGAAAACCTTCCCATGCTATGAAGCGCCACCTTCACTGCGTTGAGCCCCATGTGAAGCTCGGGGCCTGGTGTGAAGGTCGCCGCCTGTAAACTCCCTAGGTAGCGGCAGTGATGGAGCGCGCGCCCAGCCGCTCCTTCGACTGCTCCGCTGCATAGCCTACGCTGCGTCCGGTGGGCCCCACGGCCTCGTAGGTAACAAGTGTTTTCCTGCTTGCTGATGTTCTGCCCTGTCCCCGCCCTCCTCAGGCCCTTGTCAACCGCCTCGTCCTCCAATCAACTTCCCCTGCTAAAAATCTCCTCCATACTACCCCCCCCCCCCCCCCCCCCCCCCGCTCATCCTCCAGTGCCTTGTTGGCTGTGTCGCTCACGCGCCCCGCCACGGAGAACTGTTCCATCCGCTCAGGGCGCCGAGGAAGCCGCGCCCCCAGAAAGGGAAACAAATTCTGCATGACCGCGAGGTCCGCGAAGCACTCTAAAACTGGCTCTGCACAGGTTCTACAAAAAAGCTGCGTCGCCCCGAGTCTCCATGGAAGAAGGCCGCTCTTGCCCTGCTGCCGGAAGGATCCCGTCTCGTCTTCCTGGACAAGGGTAGCGCGCACTTTTCTGCCCCTGATGAACGCTGAAGGTGAGAAATGTCTGCTGCCTGCATCCTATGACTTCCCGCCATCTGTACACCCATCTTCCCTGCCGTCTCCCTCCTTCACCTCCCGAGGCCTCCGTGCATCCAACTGGGCGGGCCCCATTGGGGCCCCATCCGAGCTAGAACTGCATCGCGCAACCGAGCGCGCACATGACCATGAGGATGCGCCCCCCCTATGTGTCGGGCTCGTGATCTTGCATGGGTACGCGCGCGGCCTGTGCGCTGCGCCAACAAATTGGATGCCCATCATATGACCTGGAAGCGCGCAGGAGGCCCAGCGACATGTCACGAGTCTGAGAGATCTTGGGGAGCTCATCGATGGATCCAAGACCGCGTAGCTGGGCCGGCCTGCGCTCGCTAATCCATCTAAGGCGAAGCACGGGGCGAAGGCATTCAGGCTGCGCGCTCCACTTGGGCCACGTCCTCCAGAAGCGAAGCCGCCATGCACTCCTAGACAAGAGGTTCTAGTCTTCTGCTGCTTCGCCCATCGTTCCAGCCGGGTCCATGGTGGATCGGGATTCGGCTCGAACCTCTTGTGATACCTGCTCTGGTGTCTTAACGACCGCAGCGCAGCCACCTAGCGGAAGATCTAACCGCATCTTGCGCGCCCAACTGGCTGCACACGCCGCTGGAACAGGAACTGCTGCAAAACGTCGCTGCCTGGGCCCTCGCTTTTTGCATGCTACAAGGCGTGCAAGCTTCTGAACTAAATGATTGTTATGCGCTGTTGCTGCTTGCCGTAGTTCAGTGCATCTGCGTGTCTGTATATCTTGCCAGTGCTGTTGACTTCTCATCATCGCTCGCTGCTGCTCGTAGGGTCCGTCGCTCGGCTAAAAGGCTCTTCAGGGACTCCAGGTGTTCCTTGTGGCTCACAGTGCACAGGGGGGGGGGGGGCTCGCTGAGGACCTCTATGGTGGCCTGGTGGAGGACTTCCATGAAGAACTGGTTCATCTTCTCTAGATCCCCAGATTTCACCTGCTTGGCCAAACTCTTGCATCCGACCCGCGGCGAGCCATTCCGTGGCCTCCAGAACCTCCGTGCGCTCCTAGCCTGTCTGAACACACTGGTAGAGGGCCTCACGATTGGGACGCGGTTCTCGGTGAGGCCCAGACGAGTCTGCAAGGCGAGCGTGAGGGGCAACGGCGACAGGTTCGTGATCCCTGCTTCCTCGATGCACTGGAATCTGCAACCTCTTTGCGTTCGATGTGAGAACCTGGACCCTCTCCAGAATGCCAAAAAGGGCGAAAGGGACAACGGCGTGATCGATGAAACTCCCCGATCCCGTGTTGGAAATGAAGGTGGGAGGACAATATATGTGGGTGTTGGCGCTCGTCATATCGCACCGTGCTAGAAAAGGCCGAAGTCAGGCAGAACTCGGGGTCGTTGTTCCTCTACCGCACCTGCCTGCGACACCATCCTGCGTGGAGTGGGGCAGCCCACCGCTGAAGCCTGTAAAGATCAGAGGAAGTGCGCCTCGTTCTTTGGACCAAACAAGGACATCGCCTCACTGGGCCATCTGTTCAACTGGTCCAATGGTTCATCTGTTCAGCCTACGTTCGTCAACAAGACGGGCAGCTCGAGTGGTCTCGCGTGGGGGGGTAATAAACAACGCAAAATCCGTACATGAGCCCTCCTCGCCGAAGTAGCAACCCAAGACAGCGCCCCCATAGGGTTTTGGGGGCTGGAATGATTCTCTTGAATGAGGACATCGGAAATCTGGACCTTCGCAACAACACGGTCACGCCACATGCCTTGGACGTGAGTGCGCCCCACGAGTATCAATATTCAATAGCGCTGTATGCACCTATTATCCTGGTCTCCTCCCTCTGCTCTCCCTTCGACTTCATATGCGTACCCGTCAGCGCTATGATGTCCTTAACGCCACGTTTCGTCGCTATGTCAAGTACACGAGAGTGTGTTGGCCACCATGGGATTGTACTGCACGGTGCGGAGCAGACCTGCGGTCGCCGAGGGCGCAAGACCGCCGCCTGACATGCCGCCGCGGGGCGAGGGGAGTGTGCCACCTGGGAAATTCGGGGAAGTGGGAGATGGTAGGGTGGCGCGTTCCTTGGCGCCTCATCTGGGCCATCTGGGGGAGGGGGAGAGGGAGGAGGAATAAAAGGGGGAGGGGAAGATTGCTCCACTACCAAGATCGAGTAGGTGAGGAGGCGTCGGCCTCGAAGCTTTTGTTTCCACGAGGACGATGAGAGGCAGGGGGAGGACGACACCGAAGATTCCGGTGGGTACCGTTCAAAGCATCAGAATATGGTAACTGTGATTTCCACACGCTACGCAGGCTGGCTGTAGATGTGTGATCATGATGTGTGCTGCTCCTGCGCTGTTATGTATGTGCTGCTTGTGTGTGAAACTTGCGTGTGCTCGTTACGTCGTCATTTGTCGAAGATGCGAGGTGGGATCCCCAGGGATCACCTGGACACTTGGGGACTGGCGGCCGCGGCATGCAGTCTTCATTCGTCGAAGGCGCGAGGCGAGATCCCCAGGGATCACCAGAGCACGTGGGGCCTGGCGGTATCCAGGGTGTGCCAGGCGATTCGGGAGCCTTCTTCAAAACAGACAACACCAACCTGTTGGTGGGGAACGATGGTGGGAACGAGGATGATCCCCCCGACGACGAGGAACATTTTGTCTGGGCCGTCCCTGGCAGCCTCGCCGTTGTCGAGCTTGACGATGCACGGCTCGCCAGGGCGGCCGTCCGCCTCGAAGGGCTGCACCCGCAGCACCACCGAGCCGCTGAATCCGCCCGTGAGCATCTGGAGTCACGAGCGGAGAGCATCTTCATGTCCATGCCGTCGCGGTCTGGATGCCGAGGCGCGATCCTGCGGATGCACGATGCCACGGATACGTTCTGCGCGGGGCATCCTCGCAAAGCCGCCCCGTATCCGCGGGGCCGCGTACGTCAGAGGAGTCCAGACCGCGAGGCCGTGGATGTGGATACGGTCGGGAACTGTTGCTTAGCGTATCGCGGCGGCGGCCCCGGCGACACGCTATGCCTTGCGAGCGGATGACGTGTCGCTCCGCTCCGCGGGGCGGGAGGCTCAGAAGGGCTCGGGACGATGGAGCCTGGGGACTGGGCAGTGGACAGCGTGTCGCGCCGAAGCATGGTGGGCCAGAACAGGCGGAGCGACACGCTATCCAAAAGATCCCAACCGTATGTTCTCCGCCCGCGATGGAGGGGGAGTAGAGTGCGAGGAGGATCGAATGAGGGAGGGAGGCGGAAGAGAGAGGAGGATCGAGATCTTGTTGGGCGGCGTGTCGGGGCGGGGGAGTGATGGGTGACGGCCTGCGGCTCGAAGATCTCGAACATCTGGAGCAGCAGCTTCTTGTACTCGTTGGCGCGCGAATTGCCCTGGAACACCTTGTCGCAAGATGCCGCCACGTCCAGCGGCGGCCTGCCCTCCTGGGGGATCAAGAGGAACGGGCGCGCGCGCGCGGGAGGCCTGGGACTCCCGAGGCCCCCAGCCCACACCCTGCAGGCAGCAATGCGGGGCACCCGCGGGCGAAACACGATCGCCCGAGTGACCATGACTGCGCCGTTCCGGCTCGCCTGCGAGCCGCGCATCCTCCCTCTCATCGTCGTCGTCGTCGCACACATCCCACCCTGCCCCTCCGCCATTTCCTCTCCGTCCTCCCGTTCCTCCTCATCTCCTCCCTCATTGTCGTCCCAAGCGCCAGCTCGGATCGAGCCCCTGGCTCGGCTGCCAAGCCAGCGCCATGGAGCGCTCCGCTCCACTCCTCCTCTTACTGGGCCGCTGTGTTCTCCTCCGCGGTTCTGTCGGCGGTGGCGGTCGCTGGGAACGACGCCGCCCCAACCGCACGACTTCTGGACGCCGCGCCCAACCGCCCGCGCCGAGGGGCGCGTGGCCGTGCCATTCCTCCACGCCTTCGCCGAGGGGGAGTGCCGCAGGGGCCAGGGCCTCACGTGTCTTGCCCGCGCGTGCCGCCTGGTATTGGATGAGGTGCCAGCTGGTGCAGCCGACGGCGCCCGTCCCGTCCCCCCCCCCAGGCCCCGCACAAGACGAGCGGGACGGAGATCGGGCCGTGGTACGGCAGCTGGCGACGGCGACGACGAGGATATAGAGGGCGAGCTGGCTGCGCTCAAAGCCCTCCCCGCGGCGGCGGAGGCGGGCAAAACAACTTCGCGCTCGCTACCTGCGACGCCGAGCGTGCATGTCGCGGCGGCAGCGCCCGGCCCGGAAACACTGCGGGTCGTGCCAGGGTCGACGGTCGCGCAGGACGGCCATTTCGGCGAAGAACGTTGCGATGGTGGAGGTGTTGCTGGGACTGCGGCGGCAGGGAATTCCAGGGCAGTGGGATAGCAGCACTCACCGTGCTCGACTTAGGATGCCAGTCAGCCACGCGGAGATGCTGATGGGCGGAACGACGACCCAGACGCAATTGGGCAGGCCATCGCTGCTCTACGGCCGAGGCCGCGCCGCAGCCTGCGCTACCGCCCATAGCCCATAGCGAATCCCGACTGCAAGCGGTCGTGATCACTGCTGGGCTCCTGCTTCGCGCCGCCGTCAGTACGCCTCCGGGGTGTCGGTGCAGGCGATAGCTCCGAAGGGAGCCACCGCCCGTCGCGAGTACGCCACCGGGGGAAGTGCTCCTGTGGGGGCAGGCTCTTGGGGAAAGGCCTGGCGCTGCTGGGCGCCGTGCTGCTCGGCATGGAAGCTTCCTTCTACTTCCTCTTCTGATGCCGCGCGCCGAGGTCGCGCTGCCGGTGCGCCCCCAAAATGCACAACAACACGCAACAAGCACGAAGGACACTGGGGCAGCCGGGCACCCTCCTCGAACCGACCTCGATCGTCTGCCTCGGTCCGACCGCAGCGCATAGGATGTGTTGAGGGCGAGATGTGGGGGAGGGGGAGGAGGAGGAGGAGGAGGAGGAGGAGGAGGAGGAGGAGGAGGAGGAGGAGGAGGAGGAGGAGGAGGAGGAGGAGGAGGAAGGAGGAGGAGGAGGAGGAGGAGGAGGAGGAGGAGGAGGAGGAGGAGGAGGAGGAGGAGGAGGAGGAGAAGGAGGAGGAGGAGGAAGGAGAGGAGGAGGGAGGAGGAGGAAGGGGGGGAGGAGGGAGGAGGAGAAGGAGGAGGAAGGGGGGAGGAGGGTGGAGGAGAAGGAGGAGGAGGAGGAGGAGGAGAAGGAGGAGGAAGAACGGTGGCTCTGGGCACGTCTGGCGTGGGCGCTGCAGGTCGCGAGCCCGCGGCCTCGACACATGGCCGCGTGGAGCCGGTACGGCGGGCACCCGTCTGGTGCAGAGCTCGTCGCGGATCATCGACGGGGCCCAGGGACACAAAAGGAAGGAGACACAGATCCCAGGATTCCCCATCTCTTCAATGTTTCCCATATGTTCTACACATTCATCTCCCCCTCCCGTGACCAAGTGTCCCACATTTTCCCGGGGATCGACGATTATTCGTGTCTGCGTGCCTCTTTCCTTCCTGAGTTCTCCCACCCCGTCCCGTCGTGGTGTTTTCAATGTTCTCCCCGCCGCCTCCGCCCTGCGCTGGACGCGCGCGGTAAGGGAACTCCAGGCCGTCAGCCGTGCGCGGCCTGGGCCCGGCATGGGCCCTTCGGTTTGGCGGCTCCGCCCCAGCCTCCCTTCCCGTCACGGTGCTATTTGGTGACCTCGATAGGTCTTTAAGAAAACCCAGTAGTGGAACCTGATCACCTTTTCGGCGACCTTATTGATGGACTAGGGCGCCACCAATCATGGAAAGTAGTGGCTTCTCCAGCGGCGCCCGCCGCGCAACGACGACGACGACGGCGATTGCGAATACAAGCACGGCTAAGACTACGACTGCAATCGCGACTTCAATCACGGTTCCAGTCACGATTACCATCACGACTACAACCACGGCCACGACTACAACTACGACTACACCACTCCCACAGCTTGCGCCGAAGCCCTCGAGGCCACGGCCACCCCGGCCCTGGCCAGGAACAGCCTGTGGCCTGAGCTCCCCGGCCTCCCCCGTGTGCTCGCTACCTCCCCATCCCCCCACCGCCTGACTGGGGCTCGTGGCGTGTCGCAGCCCCGGCTTGACAAGGCAGGGTGCGGTGAGGCGAGCGGGCAAGTGGCGACGTGGGCTCATCCCCCATCCAAGCCCTAATCTACCACAACCCTCCTCGTATGATACGCGTGAGCTGAACGGGCATGGCGTTGCAAACGGTTGGCGGGGGCTGGTGGCGTGTGGCAGCCCTGGCTTCAGAAAGGTGGGGTTCGGCGAGGCACGAGCAATGAGGGAGAGTCGTAAAGCTGTGATACATGGGAGGTGAGAGGGATGTTTCGAGCTGAGTGCTACTACTTGGTATACCTGACGGCCGTCGGGCTCCCACAGCTTGCGTGGAATGCTGCACTAGACTACAGGCTCGACAGTCCTGTGGTCACCGCCACCCTGACTCTGCCACGGCAGCCTGTGGCGCGAGGAGCTCCCTCCCCCGGTGCGTGCCCGATCTCCCTTCCACATCCCCGGTCTTATTCCAGGCCTCGTCAGGAGAATGAAGGCTGGGTTGCTGCGCTTGGGGCGCGCCGGCGCAAGGAGGGGACTTCTCCGCCGTCGGATGCAGACTCCGTGGACTCGGGCCCTGGAGAGGAAGCCTTGTGAGTAACCACTTGTCTTCTGGCCGTGGGCGGCCCCGCCGAGGCGCATCCCCCCGTTCACCTCCCCTCCCCGTCTCCTCCCCCCGCGTGCGCCGGGGTGGGCAGGTCGCCCGCGGGCGGCTCGGTGGGGGCCCCCGGCCGCTCGTCCCACGGCCGCGGCTCCCCGCCCTGGCCTGCGTGGGGATGGGCTGCCTGGCGCGGGAGTGGTGCCCCGCGGAGGCCGCTTGGGACGCACGGCCGGTGGGGCCGCGTCGTGATCTGAGAGCCGAGAAATGCATAGGGCGGCGAGATCCACACATATCCACTGCTCCCTGGCCAGGCCCAGCCTGAACCCAGCAGCGGTGCATACGCCACGCCCTCCTGGCTTGGCCAGGAGGGCGTATACACAGCTCGTGAGCTCAGGATGGGCCTGGCCGGGGAGCAGTGGATATGTATAGACCTCGCCGCCCGAGAAGTGGTCAGGTGGTGCCGCTCGCAGAATGCGAGCGGAGTTGTTTGTTCATGTTCACGAGTCCAGCGCGCGGCTCATGGAAACTGCCAGCCTCCCCACTGACGGAGGAAGGGGCTCCACCATTCGTCCTCCTCCTCTTCCTCCTTGCGAGCCTGATGGCTACGCGTTTATCGGCCACGCGTCTGGGACATGCACGATGTTCGCCCTGAGGGGCAACAGCAAGAACCGGTTCTATATACAATGCTGCGATCGTTTAGCTCCCAACCCAATTGCCTCGCTCTCTCCGCTTTCCTCGATTCGTCTTCCGTTCTGCAAAAGGTACGAACTGAGTGGCGCCGCGCAGGAATGGGGACTGTGAGTCGGTGAGGGTGTGGGTGTCCCTACTGTCGCTGCTGCTTCCTTCGGTGAGCCCCAACTCGCCCTTATCCTTGCTGAGCCGTCGTTGGAAGGCCATGCTTGCGAATTTGTCGCTGGCACCCACATTCCGCCCTGAGAATGTTGAGCGCCAGCCGACTTCGGTTGGGTGAGACGATGGCGTATTTTCTTGCGCACGGTTGGCCAGCGAGCGTGCTTGTGGGTTTACAGTGCGACTGGTACTTCCTATTCCATATAATAGTTGTTCATATTATTCCACGTCACCGCGCCCCACTCATCCGATCCCCGTACTAGTCGCCGTCGCACTCGTTTTCCATCTGCCCATCCACGCCTTCCCCTTGCCTCTTCAGTCCTACCCGCATCCATGTTGCCCTCTCTCATCTCAGCCGGATGCAAGATCTTACTTCTCGTCCCTCCTCCTTCGCGTCTAGCAGCCTTTCTCCTCCCTCCTCTATTCTCTCCATATACCTTATCCTGCCAATCTCCTTATTCACCTCCTCCTCCTACTCCTCCTTGTCCAAGTCCTCACTCCTGCAGACCCCCGTCCCAGTCCTCGCTCCTGTTCATCCTGCATAATCCTGACTCGGTTCCTCTCTCCTCCTCCTCCCTTGGCCGACGCCCTCCCTCGTTCTCGTCCGCATCACTCCTAGGTCCTAGGGAGCAGTATTCCTGCTTGTCCCCACGTTACGGGTGGACCATGGGCGCGCGATAGGCTCTTGTCTCGGTTCGGTGAAGTAGGCCCTGGCTAGAGGCAACACCACCCTGGTCGGCGTGGTTGGTCCGAAGCCGTGCCGTGAGGCGTCGGCCAGTCTGACGTCCTGACAGGTGCTGCGTGCCAAATTCATTGCGCCTCTGTGATGGCTGGGCCGCCAAACCACTGAGATGTGGTACTGCGCCGTCACTTGGTAGCTGGAGGTGAAGCGATTAGGGTAGCAAGTGTGTGGAATGTACGGGGCTTGCTGCATGGAAGACAAGGGGGCACGAAATACTAATAGGGGGCCCGTGCTAAGAGAGCACGTTCTCTGTCATTTTACGGGGGTTCGCGCGCGCCCGCGGCGGTGGGTGCCAGGGTGTCCTCTGGCAAGAAGCGGTCGCCTGCAAGACGCAGGAGCCACTATGGCGGGAGGCCTCCTGTCCACCTCACCTCACCTCCTCCTCCTCCTCCTCCTCCTCCTCATCATCATCATCATCATCCTCAACATCATCATCATCATCATCATCATCATCATCATCATCATCATCATGCCGTGTGACCTGGCAGTGCAGTTCTCGCCCGCCTACCACGACAACATGCCGCAGACAGCTGGCAGGAGGGCAGGGGTTATTGTGATCTTGAACGGGCGACCCCTCCTCCTCCTCCTCCTCTTCCTCCTCCTCCATTCCTTTTCCTTATACATAACGTCTCTCCTTTAGCACTCCGAGGCTAGATTTAAGGGCGGGCCAGGCGTTTCGCCTGAGACTTCCTCGCCGTTCTGGCTCTGAAACTGTACAAGTGACAACAATTTCACAGATGGAAGGCAGGTGGTTTTCAACATGTGGCTCTCGCCTTAGCGCCGCGCACACTCGTCGAACAAATGCAAGAGTCTAACGGATTGAGGGCGCGTGGTTTTCAAACTGTGGCTCTCGCTTCAGCGCCGCGCACCTTCGTGTATAACATCTGCACGAGCTTCACGGATTGAGGGCGGTTCATATTCAAACTGTGGCTCTCGCATTAGCGCCGCGCGCATTCGTTCATGGAACTTGTCAGAGTTTCACAGATTCCCATGGTCATTGTACCAGGAATTATTTGTTGGAAAGATTCAGGATTATGCGGGCGCAACAGTTTTGTTGATTCGCGGTGCTGAAGTCCCAAAAATGACGTTCTGTCAAGGTTCAGGACCGTCAAGACGCAGCAGTCAGGTTGATCCGTGGCGTTGAAATCCCGAGAACAATGTTTTGACATGCTTCATGGTCTTCAAACGGTTGTCTTCCAACGAGGCAATTCCCTCAATGGAAATGAACCGTTGTAGGGGTCTATGAAGAGGGAGCTTGGAGGGAGGGTTTATTCCAACATCGTCGATGACTCTGGGGTTTACACTGGTCCTCCTCCTCCTCATCCTCCTCCTCCTCCTCCTCCTCCTCCTCGTCGCTCCTCCCAATTTCTGGTTGTCTCTACCACTCCCCCCGCAGCAAGAGGAGGAGGCGCGAATGCTGGCCTTCGCATCTCGGGCGCACGCGGGGTGCCCGCCCGCCCGCCCAAGGCGCCCGCGGGGGAGGAGGAAGGGAGAAGGCAGGGAGGGGACTCTGAGAGTCCCCCCCCCCGTCTCCCTTTGGAGAAAGTCCGACTCTCTCCACGGGGAGCTCGGGCCAGACGCAGCGCCCGACGGCGGCGCAGCGACCCCGCTGGCGAGAAGAGCGCCGAGCGGAAGCCTTGGAGACTTTGCAGGCCGCCCGCGCCCGCCCCCGGGGTTGATGGGCGGGGAGAGGGTGCAGTCTTTCTGGCCGCGGGATGTCCGGTGCAGAGAATGCGGGCCCTGTGCTTCGGGAGCCGCTGCAAACGGCTTTGGTGCCCCGCGCTCCTTTCCCGCGAGCCCCGCCGACGCCTCCCACGTGGCCTTCTTGTCCCAGCGCCAGAACCTGGTGATGGTCCCGCCGTGGAGGTCCCTCTCCTGGGCGGCTGGGGGACGGGTCAGGTCTCGGCGTCCGGGGTCCCTGCCCAGAGTCGGGCCCCAGTGGAAGCGGGCAGAATCACCGCCCTCAATATGTAAGGACCCCTACGAAGGGAGCTCTTAGCCGTTAGCGCACGCGTCCAGGGAAATAATCGAAACGGCCAGGGCTATTTCGTAGACGCCCACGCGCGTGAAGAGATCGACTGGGGATGTGGTGTCTTTTCACCCTTGACAGAGAACCTCACGGATCGGTCGGCAGACAGTTTGCGAGTGCGTGCGTGTGAATGCGCGTGCGTGCGATTGCGCGTGTTTGCAAGTGCGTACACGTGCGTGCACATGTGCATGTGCATGCACATGTGCATGTGCATGTGCATGTGCATGCGCATGCACATGTGCATGTGCATGTGCATGTGCATGTGCATGTGCGTGCGTGTGTATGTGTGTGCGAGTTGGCGCGTGTGCGTTCGTGTTTGCGCTGGTGTGTTCGTTTGAGCGTGTGTGTGTGTGTGTGTGTGTATGTGTGCGCTTGTGCGCGCGTGTGTGCGTATGCACGTGCATACACGTGTGCGCGCGTGTGTGCGATTGTATGCGCGTGTGTGTGTGTATGTGTGTGTGTGTGTGTGTTTGTGTCTGTGTGAGGGCACGTGCGCGGGTGTGCTGGCGTTTGCTGGTGCACGCGTGCGCGCATGTGCGTTTGCATACGTGCGCGTCTTAACACTGCAACTAGATAAGCCACGAAGGCTACCACAGCACAAACGAACTCTTGCGGTCGACAAGAAGACCGCTGAGGAACGCTTCCCAAAAAAATCGAGTCGTCGTCACGGAGGCGTATCTGGCAACCAATACCCAGGCCCAGGTGGGTTCTGAATATTTGTACGCCGCGAGCCTGACTGGTGAAGTGCTTGCCATTTGGAAGTCCGATCTTCGCCAGGATGTCCTTGTTCAGGTCGACCTCCTTCTCAGGAATGGTATATGTGCCCTGGCTCTGCTGAATCACACACTGCATCGGGTATGACTTCGACGCACCTGTCAGCTGGTTGGAAGCGCTGGGAACGTACACGGGGTGCGACTCGACCTCTATGAGCTTCGACAGGTTAACCCCCAGTCCGCTCTCCAGCCAACTCTGCAATTCCTTCTGGGCACTCGATTCCTTTACGTTCGCCGTGATCCCAGGTAAGTAGTTGCGAGTGTGCACTCGCTGCTGCGAGTCCTGCTCATGGGTTTCGATCAAAATTAAGTCCTTGAAATGAATCTTGAGGAACACCATGTCGATAACCCTGACAATGTTATCCGACTCGGTGGTCTCGAGCCCACAATGGCCATGCTCTAGCTCAAAGTAGAGCTCTGAGATGCTTCGGAAGCCCTGCTGGTCGAACATTGACAAGTCGACCTCCTTGTACTTCGACAGGAGGCTGCTGAGCTCGCCCTCATCCCGGACGTTGATCCTTCGCTGAAGTTTCATCCGTCGGTTTTCTTCCATGAGCGTCTTGAGCTGGTGGTTGAGGTCGTTGACCTGCTTGGCGTAATCGGCCTTCTCCTCTTCGACCTCTGTCAACTGCTTCTGCAAACCCAACATGGAAGCCCCCACATCGAGGCTGTCCCCCTGCGCGTGGAGCAACTTGCGGTAGAAATAATCATTATCTAGAATGGCTTCCACCGGATTCACCTTGACGCAATACTTGTTCAAAGCCGTGTTGGCCGGAATCGCACCGCCTTTTTCGTCACGGCAATCTACGATCCTGCAGTCCTTGTGGTCGATGTTGTCGTCGAAAAACACCTGGTGCGACTTGATCTTGGGAATCAATGTGAGCAACTTGCCCGCCTCAGCCGTCTCACCCTTCCACTGCCACCATGCCCAATCGTCCTTGATCGCTGTTGTCTGCTGGGCGGCCAGATGCTTGCCCATCCACTTCTGCACGTTCGAAATGCCGTCGACAGTCTTGCACTTGAGCTCCCGGCGGATATACTCGCGCCCGTCGCGACTGTCGGTTTTCGGCGGGGGCGACGACTTGACCCAACTGTCCCACGACTTCGCGTCCGGACCGTTCGTGAATGTGTCTAGCATCAAGACCGGGCCTTGCTGGTCTCTGTACAGAGTGTGCAAACTGTGGATTCTGCGATCCGGTACGCCAGGCACCGTGCCGTCCATCGCCCCCGTCTCATCAGTTAGCCTGTCGAACATTGGCTCTGGAGGGCGGGCGGAGGATGGCGGAGGGAGGAGCGAGTGTAGAAGCGGGGAGGGGAGAGAGATGGAAGATAGAGAGAGAGAGAAGGAGAGAGAAGCCTCTTAAAGATGGGGTGCCTCCCCTCGCAGAACACATTCCACTCTGTCTTTATCTTCTCGTGGTCCTTGCCGAACGACCGAAAGATAATTGCGAACTGGCGGTTTGACTTCTGGAGGTTAGCGACCATGTGGAAAAGGCTGGGGAACATGCTGTACGTGGGGCCTTTGAGGCCCGCTATTGCAGCATCGTTAGAATACCGGATATCTGGGGGCAGCTGCATTCTCTTCATTGTCAGTGCCAACAACTTATCCATCTCTTTCTTGACCGGAGTATCATCAAGAAGGCTGAATGACTTTGTCGCCTCCTTGCGCTCTTTCTTGTCACGCACTGCCTCTTTGCAATACTGAGCATAATTCTGCAAAGTTGTGCCTACATTGCGGATGTCGTCAGTCGGGGGAGAGCACGATGCCTTTGCCCCTGTCCACTCCCATGTCACCTTGTCACCAGTTTTCTTCGTGACGCCCCAAAAGAGCTCGGCTATGCCCTCGCGAATTCCATCCTCGATGCTCTTCAGCTGAATCGAGTCGGACTGGATGACGGTCTTGTTGACGTCCAAGTGGATGAGGAGCGGAACAGCAGACCCATTGGAACCAGTGCTGGTACCTACTGATCGGTCCCATCGGTGGCTAAACATTGGACGTAGGAAGCCCCGTGCAAGCACAAGTTCTCCGCACCCTGGGAAGCCGACGGCTGCGGCTCGAACCAAAGCGTCGAGGGATCGCACCGAGTACCAAGACGTGCACGAAACGGACTGATGGGGATGGAAAGGCTAAGCGAGAGGAGACGTAGGACTAAAGATGGAGGCGTGCTGAAGGAAACAAAGAGAGTGAGACAGAGAGCTAGAAAGAAAGAGAGAGAGACAGACAGACAGACAGGGAGGAAAGACAAAAAGAGGGGGAAAGTTAGAGTGAGAGAGAGAAAGAGGGATAGAGACAATGAGCCCAAGGTTTCTTGATCGACAAGGGTTCTTGATCGACGGGGGTCGTATCGGTTGTTTGGGTCCTGCTCGGAGGGAGGAAGTTGTATATATATATGTATGTATACACACAAGTGCCCAAAGGGTGTACACATACAAATGTGCACACATACAGACCCAACGTCTGTCTGCACGCTGCTGATGATGATGACGACGATGATAATGATGATGATGATGATGATGATGATGATGATGATGATGATGATGATGATGATGATGATGGTGATGCTGCTGCTGATGATGGTGATGATGGTGATCCTCCTCCTCCTCCTCCTGCTCTTACTCCCTCCCCCTCCTCCTACCCCTTGTACTCGTCCCCCTCCTCCTCCTCCTCCTCCACATGTTCTACTCCTCCTCCTCCTACTACTCCTCCTCCTCAGCAGGGGGAGGGGCAGAGGGACCAGACTGGACTGCCACCTGAAGGGCCGCCGTCTCACGAGTCAGATAATACGAGTGGAGTGCCTATGTCAACATTGAAATCGAGAATCGCTGACCGATCCAATCGCAGCCTCGCGGCCTGGCGATCCTGTAGAAGAAGCTTGTTGATTGGACGGGCCGCCAGGCACATGGCGTCAACTCTCTCTCTCTCTCTCCCAACACATATATATATATATATATGTGTGTATATATACATATATGACTCGCAGTAAAGCTCAATCTATATATGTGTATATGCATAGATCCATCGCGGTTCCAGCCTCACCAAAACGATCACCGACGCATGAGGTGATCCGCGAGCGGCGTTCCACTTGTACTTGCATATCTGACACCCCGTATAACATCGGGAAACAGGGCGGGGGACGGGACTGCTACATTTCCACCCAAGGGGAGGAGGAGGAGGAGGAGAAGGAGGAGGAGGAAGAGCAGGAGGAGCAGGAGGAGAAGGCCATGTTCCACGCGAACTACTCTCCCAAACCGCACCCACATCATGGATGAATGAACCCTGCGCAGCCCCAAATAGGGGGAACCTTCCGATTCAATGAGCGCATTGCGCGGCCTTGCTTGGCATATTGCTTTGCAGATTGCTCGGCAGTTTGCTTGGCACATTGCTTGGCATTGCTTGGTACAGCTTGGCATTGAGTGGTATTGCGTCACGTTGACTGGCATTGCTCAGCACTGCGTAGCGAAGCAGCAAGGAGCCAAGACCAAGGAACGAAGGAACCAAGACCAAGGAGCCGAGGAACGAAGGGACCAAGGTCAAAGAGCCAAAGAACCAAGACCAAGGATCCAAGGAACCAAGATCCCGGATCCAAGGATCCACGGAACCCCGACCAGGAATCCGAGGATCCAGGGAACCACGTCCCAGGGAGCCATGGTCAGGAACCAAGAATCCAAAGACCGAGGGGCCTAAAAAAACCAAGGACCGAGGAGCCAGGGAACCGCGAGACCGAGGCACCCGAGGAGGGCAGCAAGGAACCGAGCATCACAGGAACCACGGAACCCCGGAGAGGCCAGCCGGCGCAACCTCTGCAAGACGAAGACAGGCCCCTGGGGCAAAGCCTGGCTCTCGCCATCGTTCAGACGCCCCCGCCCCGTGCATGTTCCGATATCTCGTGCGTGTGTGTTTTTTCGCAGGGTGTCCTGTGATGGTTCTCGGTGGTCCTCGCCGAGGAAAAACGTGCACACGCCCGAGCGATGTCAAGCTTACAGGGCAGGTTTGAATACACAGGATTTCTAAGCATATAGGATTGTTGATACATGATTCCTTTATGAATGAATGTATGCATGAACCCATCGTTTTTTCTAAACGAAATCCCTGCGCTTTTTATACATGATCCGCACGCGGAGCATGTATTAAAAACGGCACTGTAGTTTGATTGGGGGCACAGGAGGAGGACCCGCGGCAGCAGCGCCTGCCCACGGGGGCAGCGCGCCCGCGGCAGCGGGGGCGCGCCTCCCCCGCGGGAGGCTCGGAGACTTCCTGCGGCCCGCTGCGGAGCCTTGGCTCCTCCGAAGACGCGGGCGTCTTCTCGGAAGCCGCGGGGGGCTGCTGGGAATTCCCCACCCCCGCCTTCTGAGGGGGTCGGCCCCATCTCTCAAGAGGAGGAGGAGGAGGAGGAGGAGAAGGAGGAGGAGGAGGAGGAGGATGAGGAGGAGGAAGAGGAGTACGACGACGACGACGAGGAGCAAAGGACGAGGAGGACGAGGAGGAGGACGAGGAGGATCCCCAGCTAGTGACCAGGTGCTCCTCACGCCGATCTGGGATATACTCGTCGGCCTGCCTCTTCGCGCGTCCCTCGGATCTCCCGCGCGGCCGTCCACGGGACCTCCCGAGCTCCATCAGGGTCGGAAGGAACACTCGCCGTAGGGCCTCTCCAATCCAATGTTGGGTCCCTGGCCCATGCCAGTGCTTGGTTCCGTCTCTGGGCTGGGCTGGGGCGGGAGCCCTCTCTGTTGCTGGGTCTAATCAAGCTAATCTCTCCTTCCGCCCCATCCATCTTCTACCCTCCGCTTGCCCGAGCCTCTCTAACTGCTGGATTCAAGCGCTCCTCCTCAAGCTGCCTCGGAGAAGTGCGCGGCCCTGATTCTACCCGCTGTCAAGGCGTCGGTGGTTCGGGGGGGGGCTTCTCTCTTGGATTAACTTTTCTCCCCGTGGGACCTCCTCCTACATCACGTCAGGGAAAGTCTTCCCCTTAGGTCCGGACGGAGGGGCCACGAGCGATAAGAGCGTCCAATATGGCCCGAGATGGCACCAGATAGCCGAAACTGCTCTTCAAGATCGCGGGATCTGGTCCAACTTGGTGCACGATGGCCTCCAGCATGCTTCCAAGAGGGCCCAAGATCGCCACAAGACGGCCTGAAGTGGCCAGAGAGCCGTCCAAAGATGCCCCGTAAGGTCGACATCGTCTAAGAATCTGAAATTGTTCAATGTTTTGGTCGTCTCACCCTTTCGCCTCCCATGGGCTTCCGAATACACAAAACCTCAGGGCAATCCCAATGATGGCTGGAAGCCCCAAAAGAGCATCAAAACCCTACCAATAAAACCCCAAGAAATTTGCAACATGGCTCCAAGCTTCTTCCTCCTTCCTCCTGCAACTCCCACTCTTTCTTAGCTTAGCCCAAGGGCGATGCAAAGTTCCTCTTCCTCCTCCCCCTTCCACCGCCCCTTCCCTCTTACCCCTTGTACTCGTCCCCCTCCTCCTCCTCCTCCTCCTCCTCCTCCTCATCATCATCATCATCATCAGCATCATCATCACCATCATCAGACAATCGCGTGCGCTTCGCGCGCGATCAAGTAGTTCTAGCTAGCTTCTTTGGGCCTCCTCGGAGCATCCTGGACTGCTTCTCGAAGTCGTCATGGGACCTTCTTGGCATGTCTTCGGCGGCCTCTTAAAGAAAGACTTGGGTATGGCGTTGAGGGGGCGAGCCCGTTGTTCTCGCCGGCCTACGCCCTGCCCCCCCAGCCGCGGTGCCGGGCGTGGCCTCGCCTTCCACGCCGGCACGCCCATGGACCGCCGAGTCGGACGGGAGCGCTGTTGCGCGGAGGCTGCGCGCTACTGGGCAGTTTTTAAAACATCGGATTTTGAAAACACATGATTTTAATATATGATATGAGTAAATTTATGCATGAACTCATCGTTGTTTTAATGCTAAATCCCTGCGTTTTTTTTAAATACATGATCCGCACGCGGAGCATGTATTAAAAACTGTATTTCTTGCCCCATCTAGCCTGTTAGCGCCAAGGCCAGAGCCCCATGGGTGCCCAAAAGCGGGCAGCCCCGCGGCGTGGGGGCGCCCGGTTTCCCCTCTGCCTGGGCCGCCTCTCGCGTCGCCCCGCGTGGCCTAGCGCTCGCCTGGGGCGCCGCGGTGTCCTGGCGCGGGGCGGGGGGGCGCTGCTAGCAGCCAGGCGCGTGCGGGGGCGGTTCGGGTTCCTATCTTAGGAATCCACCCCCGTACTTCGCGGTGGCGCGAGGCCGGCTGCCGCCTGATCACTTAGAGCCAGCGGACTTGGTGTGCGCGCGGCTGTCTGGGCTCTTGCGGATCCTACTGTGTCTCTCCTGGTTGTTGCGCCGGTGCCACGAGCACCCAGCTGGGGTTCTCGACCCCTGCCGCGTCTGGGGTTGTCTCAGGGAGGGGGGGTGGGGGGGGACTGGAAGGTGAAAGTGGGGGTCGGGCGCAGGGTCCCGGCAATGATATCTTTATGGGCCATGAGTGGGCGATGCATCCTCGATTGCTGTGTTCGGCGGGGGAAGTAATTGAAGCCCCCCGCTTGCACCCATGCGCGAGACTTGAGGGGAAAGGAAGTAAGGGGGCGGTGGGCTCGGGAAAGGCGACGAAGGCAAAAGGCGCTGAGGGCGCAAAAAAAAGAGCTGGAACAAACGAAAGCGGTCAGGTGAGTGTCGAAATCTGCCCAGCCAATCTGACATGCGGAACACTGCGCCTCAGTTCGGGGGATCTTGACGGCAAGGGCAAACTGTGAAGTCACATTGTGGGGAATAGCAAAATGTGAGTTCACATTTGGGAAAAAATGCATTTTGGGAATAAATGAAAATGTGATTTCACATTTTGAAATTTTGTGTAGGATTCTTGGGAAAAGGAATATGTGAATTCACATTTTGGGAAAAGGAATATGTGAATTCACTTGTTGGGAAAAAGGAACATGTGAATTCACATGTTGGGAAAAACGCGGGACCCATTCCAAATCTGTCTTGGGGGTCAAGAAATCATCCTTTGGGAACATACGCGATCATGAATCGCACAATCAAGACACACTTGCACTCCACTTCGCCGCCCCACATGCAATATGCAAGAACGCCCGCACGCATGAACGATAATGGATGGACGGCGCGTGCGCCCGCGCGGGCGACGCGCGGGCACGAACGACTGGCCCTCAATGGCCGCCAACACTGTATGCCAATCGTACCCGATCACATACATGAGCGATACATTGAGCATACGTGGGCCATTCAGCCCCCATTGAAGACCCCCTGTTGCAGACCCCCTCTTTCACCCAGGGGGCAGGGGGAAGGCCTGGGGGCATCGCCTTCAAGGCGCATCTAACGGTCGAGGCGTCGTCGCCTTCGGGTCGCCCATTTGCACTGGGGCGCGGCCCTGCGCCGCGCCCCCAGGCGGGGGCCTTGGGCCCCGACGACGTGCCCTGTTGCACCGAGGCGCGGCCTTGCACCGCACCTCTCCTCGACTGGCGGGCGCGAGGGGCTGCGCAAAGAAGAGAGCGCGTGTCGCGAGAGGTCGTGGATGGCACGCGCTGGGATATTCGCGTGCTGCTTGGGGGTGGGCGCGCTGACCCGCGCGCGGGCGCGCGGCGTGCGCGCGCGCGGTGCGGGCGTGCATGCGGGGGCGCACTGCGCGCGTGGCGTGGGCGCGCACTGCTTTCGCAGGGCGCGCGCGTGCGCGCGCGCACGTGCGCGCGTCGGGTGGGCGCGCAAGGCGCGTCGAGCGCGCCCGCAGTTACGCGTGCGAAGCTGTCTCGAGCGCGCCAACATCCAATGTCTTGCTGCTGCTGTAATCATCGGCATGTTCTTCCAAGACGGTCGTCGCAAAGTCCGATATTCCGATGGGTCGCCGTCGTGGTAGAATGCGCAACCCAGAAATGCTCAGTCCAGGGCAGCGGTTAGCAGGGGGGCCCCATCCGCTCCGTTCCACCCGGTCTATTATCCCGCCCTCGCCATTTCTGCTCCAAGAACTTAAAGGCGCGAGGTCCGCCGCGGTGGGGCGGAAGATCGGGCTCCCCCTCGCGTCTCTCCCAACACGGGCCCCCCGCTCCCGCCTCGTCGCGGCGCACTGAACCCCTCCCGGGTCGGGGTCCAAGGCCCAGGCCCTGCCGCGGAGACGAGGGCGGCCTTTCGCGGCTCACGCCCCCCTCCGCCGGCACCAGCGCAAGGAGTCGTCGGCGGAGGGCGCCGCGAGGAAGGCGTCGAGGAGGGCATCGGGGAGGCGACGGAGGCACAGGAGGCGGTGGGCGAGCAGTTCGTCGACGCGGAGGCTGAGGAGGCGGAAGTGGAGGTGAAGGGCGGACGTGGAGGATGACGATGGGGAGGGGGAGGGGGGGGGCCAAAGGGGGCCCACGGAACCGCGCCCCCATGGAACCGGCCGCCGCATCTCCAGGACCTCCACGCGGCCCCTGACGAATCCCCCGTGCTGCGCCCACGCGGGGGCCCGACGCGCTGGGTCGCTCGGCCATCTCGCCCAGCGCCGCGCTTCGCGGCGCTACGGGGAGGCATGGGGCGAGGAGGAAGGGGGCCTGGGCCAAGGCGCGAGTGGCGCCGCGCAGCCGACGTGGCCCTGCGGCCCCAGCGCCATGCACGGCGCCTGTCACACGGCCACTGAGATCGCCCCCAGGGGCGCGCCCTGCTCTTCTGGAGTAGTTGAGGGGCGGGGTGAGGAGGGGGTGCTTCTGCTCTGGCGTCGCGCCTGGGTGGGCCTGGCGCTGAACTGGAGCCCGCCCGCGACTCGTCTCCTGTCGCATTTCGCGACGACCATGGCTCGCGTGAGAATGGGGGGGTCAGCAGGGCACTGGCCGGCCGTGCCAATAGGGCTGAAACCGCCTCTCCGTGGTCCCTGGATTACAGAAGCAATGGAGACATGAGCAGGTTCGCCCCCGCTACATCGGCCTGGCCCGTCGGATCATCCGCGCGGGTTCCCCGACAGCTCTGTCTCGCGCAACCCTCTCGCATTTCGCGGCGCACGTGCCTCCCCCCCCGCGCGCGAGCCCCTGCCTCCGCCTCTTCTGCCGGGGATGCCCTCGGCCCCGCAGGTGCCGCAGATTGCCCGGGCCATAGCAGCGACGGCGGCGACGGAAGCCAGCGAGCCCCCCCTGAACCTCACCGGGGCCCCGATGGAACACCCGCCCACCCCGAACCCGTTAGCGTCGGCGGTGTCAGAGACCCGCGGGGCGAACCTGGTTGCGATGGCGGAATCAGAAACCAGCGGGCCTCCCCGGAGCCTCACCGCGGATCGGAGAGAGCATCCATTTCTCCAGTTCTTGCCGCGTTCCGCGGCTCCCCTGAACCTGGCTGCGACGGCGGTGTCAGAGACCAGCGGGCCGAACCCGGTAGCTTCGCACCTGGTATCGCGGCGTTCCGCTGCGCTCTCAGATGCGACGTGTCGGGGGCGAATGCGTGCTCACCTGGCAGCGTGCTCAAGGACACGGGTGGCCCCGGCGGCGTCAGAAACCAGCGGGCCGAACCTGGCATGCAGATCTCTGAGCCTCGCCAGGGCTCGAGGGGAACCCCCAGCTCCCCCGTGTTTGCCGCTATCAGCAGCTCTACTGGACAGAGCAACGACGGTGGTGTCAGAAACCAAAGGTCTCCTCCTGGCCCCTCGCAGGCCCTCGAGCGCACGCCAACTGCAAGCGATGCCGCTGCTGCTTGGGGCACGCCTGGCAAAGGCCTCGTCGCTGCGCTGGGGGCCCGCTAGGAGAGGCCGACACCCAGAGGCGCGCGGGCCAACGTGTCTGGCAGTGGCACTCCTGGACCGCGAAGAGGCGCTCTGCCTGGCAGGCCAGAACCACCTGTCCAGGGCTGGGGAACCTTCACCGCCGTCTGGCGCCCCCAATGGTGGACCCCCTGACCTCTGGGATCGAGTGCGGGCCACGGACGGCCAGGCCGACTGAAACAAAAGTGCTCGAGGTGAGGCCGTACCTGCACAGCCCTCCGGGCTCGAGGTGGCCCCCGCGGCCCGCCCTGGAAGCCAGGGGCTCCTCCCCCCCCCGTTGTCGCGGCGGTCGCTCCTGGCGCCGCTGCTCGCCCTGGGGCGACCTCGCCGCCGCGGCCGGGTAGCGGGCCCCGGCAGCGCAGCCGCGCGCAGCTGGGCGGGCGCCGGCAGCAACATCCGGGACAGGACGACGGACCCCCGCAGCGTGACCGCGAGCAGCAGGACACCCCCAGCGGCAACATCGCGCGCAGCACGACGGACCCCAGCAGCTCGACCGCGCATCGTGCGACGGGCCCCAGAACCACACCCGCGATCAACGGGCCCCAACATCGCGACTTCGGGCGGCCAAACGGACGCCGCTGGGCGGACCGAGCTGGCGAAAACGACGCCGAGCCCGACGCGCCTGGACCCGGCGCCCCGCTCGACGTCGCTGCCGGCGCCCAGCCCTGCATCCCCCCCGCCCTGTCCGTCGCCCCATTCCGACCCCTCCGATGCCCCCGCCCGCGCCCATGCCAGCCAGTAGGGGCGTCGCGTGGTCTCCGTCGTTGCGGCCCGCCGCGGCAGCTGCTCGCGCCGACGCCCGGGTCAACGCGGGCCCGCCGCGCGTCAAACCCCCGCCGGCCCCCGCTGCCCCCCGCAACTCCCCCGCGACGACGGCCGCGGACTACTCCGGCGCCGCGGGCGGCCTCAGCACCGGCCCGCGGGGGGGGGGGCGGCGCCTCGGCCTGCGCGGCGCCACCCCCTGCTGCTCGTCAAACGCGCCTAAGCCGTGGCGCCGGACGCCCGTGACCAATGGGACTCGGTCATTTCGGACTATAGGAAAGAGGGCAAGGGGCGGGCGCGCCCCAAGGATGTCCCAACCCTCGTCCTGCTCGACTTCCTCGGATCGACTGGCCGCGCGCTTGGCTTGCTCTAGGACGACCCCATTCCGGCCCAACCCCGCGCCGCCGCGCGCTCGCGCCGAGCACAACACCCGGCGGGCCGGCATCCAGCGCCCCCGCATGGATGGAAGAGGCAAGGCAAGCCGCAGCCAGCGCCAGGTGCGAAACAAACAAGTGCATGGACAACGTGCGGGGCCCAGACTGGCCCGACGACCAGGCTGACCGAGCCTCGACCTGGATGACAGGTTGTACCGCCTGCCACAGCCCCGCCTCGTTTTTCAAACGCATGCGCGCCCGAGGCGGCCTAGATAGCTGGGCTGCCGTCGCCAGGCGTCTCCAGATCGATGCCGGCTCCTACTTCGGCGAAGGTTAGACTCGCGCATACGACAAGCGTGGCGACAAAGGCGTTGGTAAAGGGCGATGCGACACGCTTGCCAGCGAGGACTTTTAAGGAAAGTTCATGGCCGATCTGTGGCACTGGAACTTCGACGTCAAGAACCACTGCTGGTGGGAAGGTATCCATGTGGACTGGGATCAGGTCTGGCGCTGCCAGCAGGCCGACAGCACTCGCAGGAAGGAGGCGCGTGAGCGTGAGGCCGCCGAGCAAGGCAAAGGGCGCGACAAATGCGGCTATCCTGGCAATCGCCGCTTTGACACGGCCTGGGACGACGCCCCCAGCGCCCGCCCTCGGCGCTAAGCACCTGCTGCAGCCGCCACCACCCACCTGCACGCGGCACCTCTACGTCACGTGCTGCCCGCGGGCACCACCCCACTCCACACATGGTCCTCCTTCCTCCTTTCCGCTCCTCCTTGCGACGTACTTCCCGGGTGGGAAGCGCGTCGGGCATGCGCTGCAACCTGCGCCACGTCGGCGCCTCCCTGCTTACCCGTCTTCTGCCCTTGCTGGTGCTGCCCGCCGCCGCTCCTCGCATCGTACCTCCCGGGTGGGAGGCGCGTCGCCCGTTCCCGCCCCCGTTTTTCGCGTCGTACCCACCGGGTGGGAGGCGCGTCGCCCGGCACCGTGCCGTGCGCCACTTCGGTGCTCTTCCGGCACACCACGCTGGCCCGCGTGTGTGCCGCCCTGCTTTGCTACCCCGCTTCCGCACCTGTCGGTGCCGCGCCGTCTCTTCCTGTTGCGGTGATGTTCCGCCCCGTTCCTTCGGGCCACCGGGGCGCTATGCCCGCCGCCTCCGGCACCTCCCTCTCTGCCCAGCTGCTCCCTGGCTGCCCTGGGCGGCCATTGTCCTCTCTGCTGGGTCTGGCCGCGTCGCCGCTTCCGGGTGCCCCTCGTCTTTTCCGCGTCGCCCGTCCGCCCCGCAGCCCGCGGGCGCCTGGGACGCTCTACTGCCTCCCCCCGTACCCCTCCCTCCGGCCACTTGGCCTCGGGCGGTCACGCTGCAGTGCCCCTTTCACTGCCTGCTTTTCGCTGTTCCCGCCCCCGTTCGGTTCAGCGCCGTGCGTTCTCCTCGGAGCGCCGCGGTACGACGCTCGCGGTGTCGCCTGCGCTCCCCCAGCCCCTGGCGGCTGCCACTCCACGCCCACCCTGCCCCCGTGGTGCATCACGGCCGCCCACCGCGCTCTGGCCCTGCGCGCCTGGCTGCTGCCGCCCGCCAGCTGCTCTTCGTCGAACTTTCCGGCGTCTGAGCGTCCCTCCTTCCTCTCGGCCTCCCCCCTCCCGCCTTGCACGCCGGCCAATTCGCTAGTTAGTGCCCCTACCTAGCTGTTACGCTGGTGCGGGTTTCGCCGCCTCGCCGCCGACGAGAAAAGTATGCTCCTCCCACTGTGTTGACCGCAGCGATTGCACCCAGCAGAAACTGCCCGCCCACGCATCCACCCAAACTTGTCACGCGCGGCTTCAACATTTAAAGGCAGCTCTTAACTGGAACATGTAGTTTGAGCCCGTGATCGATGTTCCATTCCCCGTGCAAGGGTTCAATAAGTAGGCTCTCGCAGAATGAGTTCACCGTCCAGTGTATCAAGCCAGGACTGATTACAGAGGGCGCGCGAGAGGACACAAGTCCCATCCAAGGGCTGATGTGAAGAATGTACGACACGCGATACATTGGAGACAAGAACACGTTCGATCTCGCAAGGCCGATCTACGAATCAGACCTGGCTGCGGGCACAACGCGGACCTGGCCCGACGGTGTGCCAAACTATGATACTGTGTGGCTTCGGACGGTCCGTGCGAAGTCACACGCTGTCCCAGTCTGACGCGTTGCGGTCCAGGCGGCTGAGGTGTGGACCCGTCGGATCCACAACTCAGCCGACTGGGCCGCTCGGAATCACCACTCCCCAGGACATGGTTCGGCATTCCACATTCTGGCAGTGGAGACTGTGATGGTGGCGCTGGAGCGTTGCAGAAACATTCCTCCGATATTGCATCTTTCCCCAAGGCACCGCGAGACGGCACGAGGTCCGCGTGACTAAGCAGATGTTTAGAGCGCAGAGGTCCTCCTCACGACTAGGCAGATCCGAGTCAAGCCAACCCACAGCAAGCCTGGAACTGTCACGCTGACTCCTGATTTTTGACCCGTCCAGAAGCGCGAACCTGGATGAAGCGTTGGGTCACGCGGCCCTCCCTGCCCGTCAATCAACTCAATACCTCCGCACCCCAGGCATGAGATGCGGGCGAACTTGTGCATCGTGCAGCCGCTCTTCAGGCCCTCCAGCAGCTTCTCCATCTTGGACCTCGGCTTTGGTCGGCGCGGCACGGCATAGAAAAAGGCGCTGCTTGTCTGCCCCCAACCCCGAGGAGGAGGAGGAGGAGGAGAATGAGGAGGAGGAGGAGGAGGAAGAGGAGGAGGAGGAGGAGGGGGAGGAGGAGGAGGAGGAGGAGGAGGGGGAGGAGGAGAAGGAGGAGGAGGACAATCCCAATTCCATCAGATTTCCTGAGCACCTGCGCCGAAATCGAGGTTGATGGTGGGCCCTGCGAGAAGCTCCCCGGGCCCGCCCGCCCCTCCGCTCATAGAGGTCGCTGGAGGCCCAGACAGGGCCCACAGGGAAGCAGACATCAAAATCCTGGCAGTCAACTGTAGAGGCATCCCGACATGTCTGGCCCTTCGTCCGGCTGCACGGAAGATTGACCCTGGGTAAGAGTGACCTTTGGTGCGCGGCTTTTGTGGGGGCGCGAGGAGACCAAACACAAGCGCGCAAGACGCTAATATCGCAACGAGCGCGGCGATCGGGGGACCCCAGTGAGCGCGCACCATAGGTCACTCCGGCGAAGAGTCACTCTTACGTCTAGTCGATTCGCACGCCCTCAGAATCTGACCGGGGCACAGCTGCGGAGTCTCCAACGGTGGCCATCGGGTCCCTCTGCGAGTATGCTCGAAAGGAGCTGCAAAGATTTCCAGGGCCTCCTGTGTTCTCCCAGATCGCGCCGCGCACTTGCTAGCCAGGATCTCTTGCGAGCTGTCCCCATTCAACTACAAGGCCACTTACAATATAATTAAAACACGTAAGAAGGCCCCAACAAGGGTCCAGGGGAGGCCCAACGAGCTGCAAGACTCTTCGACAATCGACAACACAACAAGCAGACTTACGGCTCGGCAGGCAGATCCGTCGCAGGATGTCCTCGCCGTTCCCTACTTTGCGAGGCTATGGCGCTGAAAGGCAGGAGAAAGAGGGGAGGGGAAAGCGGACGAAGAACGGGGAGGAGGCAGGGCACTCCAACCTCCTCTTCCCTTTCCATCCGTCTATATCCAAACATCCGGCGTCGTGATTCGCTCGGTCCCGTCCCCACATCCGAAGAGAACTCTCGACCCCGTCCTCACGTCCGCTCTTTCATTCCGCATCCTTCCCTGCATTTTGGCAGCATGGAACGGTACCTGAGGGAGCAAGCTCCAGGAAGATGTTCGAAATTTCTGGGGCCTTACAACTATCCACGAGCCCCAGAGCCGTCGACAAACGACTCAAGATGACAAACTGGTCCCAAAGAAAGGCCTGGGGTCTAGGACCCGTTTTCCTAAGGACCCTTCTTCCCTCATGGCGATGACGTTCTCAGCCCCGAAAACTGTCCACCTGAAACCGACATGTGTCAATTCTGTCAAACATTGAAGTATGAGAGAGTCGGAAGCCTCTGCGCCCGTGTTCTGACCAAACATCCAATGGGACACCACAGGTGGCGACGACAAGCCTCCTGGCGGCCAAACACGTGAGAATACCGGTCAAAATCCTCCGTCCTCGAACCTCGAACCTCGACCAAACCGTGAGAATACCGGTCGAACCTTGACGCCATACTGCTGATCGCTGCGATAACATGTGACGCCCGCCCTGCACAATCGGAACCCCAACTAATCACTCTCAGAATATGTGGGCACTTCTCTGGGCGCCCTCGAAGGCGAAGGGCCCTTCCCGGTCTTTAGGGTATTCATTGCCTTTACGTTCCAGCTGGTTTGTCGGGCGTCAGGCCAATGCGTTGAAATCGATTCGTGCGGATTGGATTGCTTAACGAAGCTGGCAAATGGCACTGAGAAGACCTTAAGAGGCATGTCGAATCAGATAACGGACTGTCCTTGCTCTGCCGACCTCGGACGCGTCACCGCGCCTTCAAATTACAGTCGTTTGATTACTGAGTAGCGGTGGGTGTGCGCGCCACGGCGCATTGAACTGTTACGTTGGCACACGCACATCATAACGCATTGTGTGTGTGTTTGCCAATGTACAAGTACACACATATATATACACACATACATGTTTATAACCCTCTCTCCATATCTGTATCTACGCCGGCATAGCAGCGCACTCTCTGGGAACAGGAAGCCATTTCTGTCACTCGAGTTTTGGGCGCGCCAAAGTGGGCCCGACGAGACATGCGGACGGTACTACTAATCCGCCTCGAACTTATTCCTATCCCTCGGATGAGCAAACCCAAAACGAGGACAATCTCAGGGATGTGCCTCGAAAGCAAAGGGGTTCTGTAAAATCGGCATCGACATGAGGTGATGCCAAACACAAGGATAAGGATATATTTCATGTTGGTAAACTACTCGGGCCTTCGGTGGACCTCCTTGTCGGGCCACGAAGCGTGAAAGGGGTGTGCAAGAATGGGCCCGAGTACCCATGCGGGCGCTACCACTGTGGCCTCGGTGGAACTCGCTGTGGGGCCACCAAGCGTGTGAGGGGTGTGCCAACATGGGCCCGAATAGTCAGGCGGACCCTACCATTGGGACCTTCGGTGGAGCTCGCTGTGGGGCGACGATACATGCGATGGATGTGCCGGAAGCCCGACTAGCCATACGAACGCTATCACTGGGGCCTTCGGTGGACCTCCGCAAGGGCCACGGAAAATGTGAGGGTGCGCAAGAATGGGCCCGAGTAGCCATGCGGACGCTACCACTGGGGCCTTCGGTGGACCTCCCTGTGAGAGAGAGAGGGAGAGAGAGAGAAAGAGAGAGAGAGAGAGACAGGGCAAGAAGAACCCGCGCCCTGACGCTGCATCGGCAAAGCAGGAAAACTTGAGGACGCACCTGTACGACTACACGCAAGGAGAACTGAATGGGACGCCGAGCCAGCACAGAGCCTCGGCGCACACACGCTGGACACTTCGCCCCAGCGCGTCGCGAGGGTGAACTGCACAAATCGTTCCCTGAGGGGGGGAGGGAGAAGACAAAACATGGGAATACGATCAGTACCCTACAGAGCGTTTCTTTATGTTCGGCGATGACGGGCATCATGGGGGGGGTGCGGGGGGGGTATGACGCAACGTCCCCCCCCCGGCCGAGTGGCTCCGGCACCACAACCGCGCCCGCGCGCAAGACGCGACGAGTGACAAGCGACGACGACGACGACGACGCGAGCAGCATTTGGGTGGCATCTGCCCCCCCTACGCCTGTGTACACCACAACGCTCGCGTGCACCACAGCGCGCGTGTACACCACAGCGCCTGCGTACATCGCAACAACCGTGTGCAACGCAGCGCCTGTGTACACTGCAATGCTTGCGTACACTACAGCGCCGGTGTACATGTGCACACCGGAGGCAAACATGTGCAACACAGCGCCTGTGTACACCACAATGCTTGCGTGCACCGCGGCGCCTGTGCACGCCACAGCGCCTGTCTACACCACAGCACCCGCGTGCAACGCATGGCTATTGTACACCACAATGCCTGCGTGCATAGGACAAGTAGAAGGAGCCTGTACGCGAGGATCTGCTGCGGAAGCGCCACGCCAGGCAAGTGCTGATAATCGAAAGCGACGTTTTCCCCTCTTCCCTTCCATTCCATTTCCACCTCCTCCTCCTTTTTTCTCTTCCTTTTCCTCTTCCTCCTCCTCCTCCTCCTTACCCCCTGTCGTGCGGCTTGGCGCTGCAACGCACGTGCGCAACTCAGCGTGCACCGCAAAATGATCAATTGAATCGGCCCACTGAGTTCTCGGACGGCCAATTTAGCTGAAGTTTACTGGACGCAGATGGGAAAAAGTGACGGTGATGCGGGCGAACTCGGCAGGACTCGTAGATTCCCCTTGCGCTCCCTTGTCCATAAGGATTACGTTGCTGGTGTTTTCGGTGGAATCCACAAACGTTCCATTTTGTCACAACGATTCCTTTTAACACTCTACATGCAACAGTGGTTCTGTGTTGCACACGGTTGCTGCGGTGCACACAATCGCCGTGGTGCACACAGGCATTGCAATGCACGCAGGCATTGTGGTGTACACTGCTGTGTTGCACACGTCTGATGTGGTGTACGCAGGCGCTGTGGTGTACACAAGAGCTGTTGTGCCCGCGCGCGCGGTGGCACAAACTGACGCTGTGTTGCACGCGGCGGCTGTGGTGTACATAGGTGGTGTGGTGTACACAGGCGCTGTGGTGCACGCAGGCACTGAGGTGTACACAGGCGTTGTCGTGCAAATCGCCACCTGCGTGCTGGTGCCACCCGTCCTCCGTCATTCCTAAGCATTCCCAGGCGCCGCCGGCGCGAAGCGCGACGTCATCGACCCCCTTCCACCCCCCCAAATGATTGCTGTCATCGGCCCGGGATACAAAAAAACAGGCTCCAGCCGCGCCCGCGCGCACGACGACGATGAGCGACGAGCGACGAGCCACGAGCGACGACGACGACGACGTCGACGACGACTGCGGACCAGACCCCTATGCGGATTCCCACGCGGACACCTACGCGGATCCCAATGCGCACTGCGGCAGTGCCCGCACTGGGGGGGGGAGCGTTACGTCATGGGGGGGGGGGGGCGGAGGCCATGACGCCCGTCATGCCCCAAACAATAAAAAATGTCTCCTACGGCCTTGAGCCTTTGTTCCGGACCTTCATGTAAACCAAAAAAAGCGCGCAAGCGAACTGGGACCCAGGCGCGACTCGTGACCTAGGGTCATTCCCCGATGCTTCTAGAGCCCTCGCGTCCTTATATTTGGTCCACTGCAGGCGGGGGGGCGCTCCCTGGCGCGAACACGGTCCCATTCTCTCGGCAGCGTGTTGCACGGCCTCCCGTCTCAAAAATCATATTTCCCGGAAGGATGTCGGGGCAATCTGCTGCGAGTTTACCATAAAATCGCAAGTGCCGCTGTAGCGGAAGTACTGATAACGGCTTGGAGTTTGTGATCGTCCCCACTGTGGCAATGCTGATCAACGAGTAACACGCAGGCTGTATTTTGTCAGCTCTTCGGAGGCATTCAACTTGGAAGCCGTCGAATCTGCCCCGGTCGGCTTACAATAACGTGCAAGTGTCCGGTCCGTGCAGTAGCTCCGAGAAACACAAGCATACAGCAATTTAGTTTTGCAATGTTTGCTGAGGTTGGCATGATTCCACACTGTGCAAATCCTCTCGAATCGCTGCCCCGATCCTTCTTCTAAATGATGTTTTGGGGCCCCCGCCGGTGCTCAATGAACCTCCGAGATAACTGCGTGGTCCTTGCCTGGGATGGGGTCTCCATCCGGGATCCGGGCCTGCGACATTTGCTTCCGAATGTACTCTCTGCACGATTGTTCTCGAAACGTCGAGCTCCAACCCAAAATATTCCCGAACTTGTATGAATGAATTTAAAAAGTTTCCGGGCTGGTGGCCACAAGCATTGTATCGTCGGTATACAACACACCTTTACTGACCAAGTATTTCATTGAATCACGATTGTAATCATAATGATCCAATGTTTTGTCGTCCGACTCCAAGAGAACAAACATCACGATGATCAAACACGGTGAAAATGGGCATCATGTTGTTAAACCTGCCGCCTGTACTCTCGAGGATGTACAAACTTTGCGATATTTGACTATAAACGCCCTGACAAACAAGGTATATCGCCTGCGCTGTGTCGACCATAGCCGGAGGAATGCGAAAATGGTTGGCAACACCTATCAAACCTGCGGTTCTGATTATGCCGAAAGCATTACTCAAATGAAGCAGCAATGCGGATAAACTCGCCTGTTTGTCTTCCAGCGTGGCGTCAATCAGCCGTCGCGCCAAGAAAAGAACGTCTGGCGTACCGCGTTCAGGACGAAACCCGCAGTGAGATGCTCTCAGACATTCCTCTGCCCCGAAATTCTTCGAGCGATGTAAAATACTATTCGCCAAAACATTGCATCCACCACTAAGCGCCGATATTGGCCTGTAGTTGTTCGGTAATGACGTATCACTTTTTTGGAATATAGTGACGACAGAAACTTCCCGCCATTTTTCT
Source organism: Prorocentrum cordatum (assembly GCA_963575745.1). Taxonomy (NCBI): domain Eukaryota; class Dinophyceae; order Prorocentrales; family Prorocentraceae; genus Prorocentrum; species Prorocentrum cordatum. Next base: position 71,630 of record CAUYUJ010019949.1, on the reverse strand, counting down.
GGAATGTCTTTCTGCTGCCAAGGCGCACTGCAGAGATCCAGCAGCACTGCCCATGTTACGTCACGGTGCCACAGTACTCGTCACAAATCTGGCGGCACCATCATTGCCGGCTGCTTGTTGTACGCGTAGACACCTGACGTTCCGACGCAATTTTTCAATTTAGTGTCATGCGTGTTTACTTCGAAATAGCCTGCTCGGTGTTGTACGAAATGGGCGGGGGGCCGCTGAATTCGGAACAAACTTACACTGCTCGTTGTCAGAATAATCAGCGATAGTTTTTCCGCTGTGGACTCAACGTCCACAAGGTTCCTCTTGAACTCGCGAAACCGCCCATGCTGAGATGGCCGGCCGTTCCTCAAACAGCGCCTCGCAACCACCATGTCCGACGGAATCACCCAGCAAATTCTTCCTTCTGCGTAGAAAATGAAAACTGTTTGCTGGTTTGTTTGCCCTCGCCTTTGTCGCCATTGCCGTGTCTAGACGCGTTCCTTTGCTCGATCAGCGCAAAGTCCGCTGCGTAATCCAAGCCTGGTGCGGGGTAGCAGCAGAAGCGGTATATGCTCTTTTGCTTATTCCAACACGCATGTAACAATAGTCTTGGCTTTCGTCTGGATGGAGTGGTTTTGCGGTGTGCTGTTCCACCGTTCGGCACATCCCTATGCGTATTCCTGCGTGGTCTCGGGTTCCCGGAACGTTTTCCAATCATATGTTTGTTCCCGGCGGGAACCTTCAGTGATAAGAGTATGAATTTCCAAACCCGCGATATGTGCAATATGGTGCGTTTGCAACATGTTGGATCTGTCGCTCCACACGAACCGTATATTTGAAAACCAATCCCAAATCGAAGATTACATGATCCAGTTGCTCAAGACTCCCAAGCTGTATGATGTCCATTGGGCCATTGGGCGCGCGCTCACGTTGTATAAATGGCCTTGGCGTGCTTGCCCACGTCGGAAGCCGTATTTGTGATGCAGGCCTCCATGCTTGTGCACAATTATCAGAGTGAGGGGGCTGAACCGAACGGTCATTCACTGTCCCTGGGTGCGTGGCTGAAGTGGAATTCCGCGATGCGGATTATTGTTGTTGTTGCTTGTTGTTGTTGATTGTCGTCGTCCCGCCCGCGACCCGCCCCGCGACCCACCCGCGACCCACCCCGCGACCCACCAGCGACCCAACCGCGACCCACCCCGCGACCCACCCGCGACCCACCCGCGACCCACCCCGCGACCCGCCCGCGACACACCCCGCGACGCCCCCAACAACCCGCCCGCGACCCACCGGCGAACCACCCGCGAACCACCCGCGACCCACCCCGCGACCCACACGCGACCCACCCGCGACCCACACGCGACCCACCGCGACCCACCCGCGACCCACCCGCGACCCACCCCGCGACCCGCCTGCGACACATCCCGCGACGCCCCCAACAACCCGCCCACGACCCACCGGCGAACCACCCGCGAACCACCCGCGACCCACCCCGCGACCCACACGCGACCCACCCACACGCGACCCACCGCGACCCACCCGCGCGACCCACCCGCGACCCAACCCGCGACCCACCCAAAATTTTCGGCGCCTGCGGCGGGTTCTTTTGCATTCGTTCCAAGTTGAAAACCTTCGACCCACAGAACAAGCCAAATGTTCGGCGCCTGCGGCGGGTTTCTTCTGCATTCGTTCCAGGCGGAGAACCTGCGACACAAACATTGTTCAGTGCACATATCCAAATTTCCGGCGCTTGCGGCGGGCTGTTTTTGAATTCCTTCCAGGTGGAACTGGGGAACCCGCGACCCACCCGCGACCCAAACTACGTTCACTGAACAAACCCAAAATTCGGCGCCTGCGGCAGGCTGTTTTTGCATTCGTCCCGGGTGGCCCACCAGCGATCCCCCCCGCGCTGAACTTGTCAGAGCACGCAAATCGGCGCCTGCGGCGGGTTTGCTCGCATTGGTTTGGGAAAGCGCCCTCCGTCACCCCCTCCTTTCCCCCCTCGCCCGCGAGGGCGAAGAGGAAAAGGAGGGGGGGACGGAGGGGGGCGACGAGAAAGGAGGGAGGAGAAGGGGCAGGAGGAGGACGACGACGGAAAGGAGGAGGGGGGAGGACCGGGATGGGAAGGAAGAGGAGGAGGAGGAGGAGGAGGAGGAGGAGGAAGAGGAGGAGGAGGAGGAGGAAAAGGAGGATGAGGAGGAGAAGGTGGAAGAGGAGGAGGCGGACGACGACGACGACGACGATGAGGACGAGGACGCGGACGAGGAAGAGGAGGAGGAGCAGGAGGAGAAGGAGGAAGAGGAGGGCACCATCGACAAGGAAAGTGAGGGCCACGAGGTCCGCCGGCTCGACGCCCGCGTCGCCCGCGCCCGCCCCCTCACTCTTATCGGCAATTGCGGGGTGCTATACCAACAGTTCTCTGTTTGAGAAAATCCCATTTACCAATTTTGAAACGGAAACTGTCCGACACCATGCTCTTCCCCTGCATACTGTTGCAACAACCTTGCGCTGAAATCCCCCAGCAACATCGCTGGCCCATGGGAACGGCATTTCCTGGTAAAGGTGCCCTGATCAGAAAAAAGGAACCGCGTCGGACGTCGTATTCGCGCTTATTTGTGAGCGCGCAGACTGTGACAAACGACAAGATGCCCCCCAGAGACCCGTATACGTAAGCTCGCCATTCTTTCGTTATACTGTAAGTATAAGTTTACAGCATTCTTCGCTCATGGTGCGACGATGACTCCCACGCCAGCGGACTCCCTTGTTTCATTTTCAAGTACTGACAACATAAAACAAAGGTGGCCTTCGAAATCGTACACGGGCGAACCAAGACATAGCGTCTCTCTTGGAGACAGAACATTTCGATGCCCAAATCTGCCATATGCTTGATCACGCCGTACAACTTGTGCGGGCGATCCTGTGGGATGCCTCCGACACCCCAGGACACAATCCTACCGCAAGATATTAGCCTAAATGGAGATGTTACCCATGTGCCAACTGAAGCGGCACTCAGACTGCCGTTGCTGCACTGGGTGGACCTCCCTGTGGTGTGCCAGAATGGGCCACGAGACGAATGAGGGGTGTGCCAGAATGGGCCGCACTAGCCATGCGGACGCTACCACTTGGGCCATCGGTGGAGCTCGCTGCAGGGCCACGAAACGTGAGAGGTGTATGCCAAAATGGGTGCGGGTAGCCACGCGGCCGCAGCCACTGGGGCCTTTGGTTGGGCTCGCTGAGGGGCCACGAAACGTGTGTGGTGTGCCAGCATGGGCCCAAGTAGCCATGCGGACGCAGCCACTTGTGCCTTCGTTGGAGCTCGCTGTGGGGCCACGCAACGTGTGAGGTGTGTGTGTGTGTGTGTGCCAGACTGGGCCCAAATAGCCAGGCGGATGCTACCACTGGGTGGGGCCTTCGGTGGAGCTCCGGGATGGTGATCATGGAAGCTGTTCGTGGTGATGGTGATACATCAGCGTTACAAGAATTTCGTCATACATTGGGATTTCATCATCTTGCGCTGGCAAGGCAAGATCCCGCCCGATGGGATGTCTGAGCCCGCGTGTTTTTACGCAGTGTATGAAAACTATACAGTTTTAGAAGATACTACTATATAACTGGAGGTAATCCCGGATATAGAAATCCCGGATTTTGGACCCGACCGCTCTTAACCCAGCCCGCTAGGATTCTAAGGGGCAAGGGGGGCAGCTTGGCGCGGAAGTCACAGGCGAAATCTGCATCAGTCTGACGCTCTTTAAAAACATGACGAACTTTTAGCGGCGTAGTAGTTATGATGATAGTGGTTGTGATGACTATAACGGTACCGATCCTGAAAAGGATGAAGAGGAAGAGGACAGGAGAACGGAGGGAGACGAGGAGGGAGAGGAGGAGAGGCAAACGCGCGGCGCTGCGAAGTCGAAACGAGAACCCAACCCACAGGAGGGTTGGGAAAAATACCAGCACATGTTCACACTGAATATGCTTGAGCAGGGTGAACAAAAAATATCGGGCCAACCGTCCAATTGAACTGCTCGCCGCTGTTGCTGTGTGTGTGTGTGTGTGTTTTGTAAGCTCCCTTGTTACACATTTGTGTATATACATATGTGTGAAGCTGCACCCGTACGTGTTCAAACTCACTGCTCCGTTATGTTCGGAACACATTGTGTGTACATGATACCTGTCTCTAAAGATATATGTCTTGATCCTTCGCTTCATCGACATGCACGGTGGCATCATATCCAGATGCATATATACCACACATGCCGATCGCACGAATGGGCAAGTGCTGAATGCTGACTGGTACTGTTAACAACACCGCTCATGAATACTTCTAACAAAATAAACCATGTGCCTGCGCGGCGCCGCGCTGAACTTCAACTCCGTGAGAACATCCCTGTTGTGTCAGCTAACTACGTTCAACAATGAGACTGTCGTATCCAATCAAGTCATACATGTCTGACGTCCCAGAGACAGCTACATCTACATACTAATCAAAAGGTTCTAGAATTACCCGCCGCGCATTCGTCCCAATATCCACATGGAGTCTGGATACCAAACCTGCTTCTGCGATCGGAACTGCTTGGCAACACAGCTCCCTAATGTCCAACACAACTCACTGACCTGGGGCTCGGAATCTCCGAGTCAATAAGTGTGAAGGGGCGCTGGGACACACAAATCAATAGACACAAATAAGACGATTCCCAATGTTTTCTCATATCTTCTGTTTTTTATCTTCCCCACACTTCCCATATTTTCCTATATTTTCAAGGAAATCGACGATTGATTGTGTCTGTGTGTTTTCTCCTCCTGAAAGGAAGTACCCTGCTGCTCTGCACCCGGGCGGGCGAGCTCGAGGCAGGCCCCCAGAAACGATTCCGTGCGTTCCCCGGTGCGGCTTCCTCGAAGCCCCGGCCCCTTCCCCAGGTTCGGTGTCTCACCCCGAGTGTTGGTTCAACGGTCCCGCGGCCCAGTGAGGTGCCCCCTGGAGGACGAGACCCGCAGGAAGAAATCCGCCCCGAGGCTCCGGTTCGGGAGTAGCCTGGGCCTGGCTGCTCTGCACACGGATGGGTGCTCGGGGGACCGATCCCGCCGTGCCGAACCTGGGCCCAGCCTCGGTGTCTGCCACCTCCCTCGCCAAGCCAGGAGGGCGCATGAACCGATCCCGGACCCCGGATCGGCACGGCTGGGGTCGGCGAGGTGGTCGGTGGACGGCCCTCCCGCGGGTGGGCCCGAGGGAGGACTGGCGGGCTCCTGTGTTGGACGTGGGTTGGAGTCAAGCGCCAACTCCCAGCAAGCCAGCAGACCAGCAAACTCGAGAGCACAGTCCAGGCAGCGGCAACTGCCGTCACGTGATGTATACGCCTACAGCAGCGAGGGCTCGCGAAAATCACTCCGCGGGCCACGGCTGGACCGACCCGCCAGGGATGCCCGCACGCCCCCCGACGGCCCCCGCCGCGCGCCGCAGGCGGACGCTCGGACGCTGGGCCGCCGGGCCGCCCCATCTCGATGGAGGTCTGTCCCGGGGGAGGGGGGGGAGGCTCCCCGTCCCAACGCCTCGGGCTCCCATGAGCGAGGCGGCCTCTGAGGAAGGTGCAGGCGCTGATGGGTGGGCTCCGCGGGTGGTTGGCTGTACACTGCGCCTGCTGTTCCTCCGTCCTTTCTCTCCTCTTCCTCCTCTTCCTCCTCCTCCTCCTCCTCCACCTCCTCCTCCACCTCCTCGGTATCCATCTCCTCCTCCTCCTCCTCCTCCTCCTCCTCCTCCTCCTCCTCCTCCTCCTCGTCAACCCCAGGACGGCTCAGAGCCCGTCAGGACTGGGGGTTCACGGCACTTCCCACACAGTGCCGAGGGGTCGGAGAACTCCTCCATGCGTGCCCATGGCGTTAGCGCGGGCGCTGTGGCGAGGTCCGCCTTGCGGATTCTTGCTTTCAACCCCATGCATGCGACGGGCGATCGGCTCCACGAGCTGCTCGCCGCCACGGACTGACCTGACTTCCTCTTGCTGTCGGGGACCAAGGAACGGGCCAGGAAGGGGACAGGAATACCGTCGTGTCGACGGACGGTTGGTGGTCGAGTCGGTCTACACTCCAGGAGCCTTTACTAATAGTTCTACGGGGTGTGCAGTTGTTTTAGGCCTAGAAAACCGGGACAAAGACGTTATTCAGGTGTGGGGGCCCCCGGCCAATTGTGGGGGACGTGCAGTGGCGGCCAGGGTGAAGCGCGGTGCCATTGACGTGACGCTCGGAGCCATATATTACTTACCGCGACCATCCAAACGTGGTTAAGCAGGGTCATACTGCGCTACTGTCCAGGCCCTGATCAAGTGGTGGCGAGAACTGTTGCAAGAGCTTCAGGCCCGCACGCTCCCTCTTTTTCTATGCCAGCCTTAATGACGGTCTCGGCTGTTCGAGGATATCGGGTGTCTGGACAGATGCTTCCCTTGGCCCATACCCTAATCGAGAGTCCTGTCGGCGCGGAGCGGGTGAAGAGGTCCGCTAGCTACTTGACGAGCAGCGTCTGGTGGCCCCATCTACGTTTCCCCCGATCGAGGATACCTTCTATTCGTCATCGAACCCTCCCACGTCGTCTCCAACTGATTATTGTTCATGGCAGCCTGGTGCCACGATCGCATTCAGCAATGCAAGGTCTTACAGCCCCTCGGGGCTCGGCTGCAAGCAGTGCGTGGCATACCCCCACGTGACCATTTACCCGTATGTCTTACCCTGAAGTATGAGACGGACCAGCATATGCTGCCCCACATGCCCCCCAAAGAAATGGACCCCACGGCGTTGATGCAGGCTGTCCGCAATGGTAGGAAAAAGAACCCATTCCTCCAATTCGTTGCGGCGGAACAAGAAGCCCGCGAAGCCGGGTTCACGGGCTACGCTGAGACAGGGTCGGCTGATACCTTCTTCGAGAAAAGGGAGGCTGTGCTTACCACCCTTGGACACCGACACTGTGCCCGTAAACCTCAAACCTCGGACCCGAGCGTGGCAAAACTTCGTCGTGCGTTACTGCGTCTCTGTCTTCGACTTACGGAGTCCAAGTTACACAGTATCGGTGGGGCGGATATGGAGAGGGAGGACAAGCGTAACAAGGTGGAGGAATAGCTCCGGAGGTTATCTGCTTTGCTGCTCAGCGAACGACGACGAGCGCGGAAGGAGGACAGGAGGATGCTCGTTGAGATGGTCGAGGAGGCGCGGAGAGAGAGGCGGATTGCGGATGCGAGGACCCCCTCGAGGAGGGCGGCCAGGACCCGATCCGGAGCGAAGCCGAGGGACGGCCGCAGGCTGGGGCCTCCGCCCTTGGGCCGCGAGGTGTGGACCGCTCACCCGTCGGCGTCGGGGGCCGACGGGGAGGGGGGGCGGAGGCGCAGGGGCTCGAGTGGGCAGCCTGGCGGCGGGAACGCGGGGGTCTGCCTGTGCCCCACACCTCGGCTGCAGACGAGGGCGCCGTGGCACAGTTGTCAGGGGGACGTAAGACCTGGGTACAGGGGACTCGGAAATCCCCGACGAGGTCGTCAACAAAAATGACGAGGCCGAGCCTGCATTTTGACGAGGCCTCCCGCTGCAGACATCCCACGAAACTCCTCCTCGTCAAAATCCGATACGCGGTCGTCAAAAAACGATGGCGAATCCGAGTCCTGGCAAACCCGGGTCTTACGCTCCCCCGAAGTTGGCGGGCGAGGATGTCCGCACGATTCGGGACTATACGTCAGGAGGGCGGGGAAGCGTCGTGTGGTCCCGCCTGGTCCCCCCCCCCCTGGAGGAGATCTGGGATATGGTTCTGTCGCCACTGCACGGGCTGTCTGCGCGCAAGCACGGATTAGGGTGCACAGAGGAGCCACATGATCTGCGGAAGGTCCACCACATCCTGCGCTTAGGCTTCGCCCAGGTCCGTCTAGTCGACATGACGCCACTCTACTGGCATCGGTCTCGTGGCGTCGGACTTCCAAAAAACGAGCGCCCCGGGCCGAAAGGGCGCAGGCTGGTCCACACCCTCCCCATCACTGGTAAGGCGGGGCACGCCCGTCGGATCTCCCATAGGCTACCCATTCTGGACAACGGGTTCGCAAAACATCGTCGCCGTGAGGACGCTATAATGTCTACGATGATAGGTGGCTACAGGCTACGCCAGACGCGGTGGTCGTACGCCATCACCACGAAGGACTTCTCCAAAGCTTTCGGCAACACGAAACGAAGAATTCTGGAGAAAATCATGCAAAAATCGGTTCGCCCTTGTGATCGAATGGTGTGTTGCCAACGTTACCGGCTGTCAGTGGTGGAGATCGAAACGATGTCCGGCCTTCTGACCGTCAAAACTGGGGTTGGTGGGGTGATGAGCGACCCATTCAATGTCCACGGCTTCTCGGGCGCTTTCGTGGAACCAGTTCATCAGTAGGCTCTGGGGGTGCGCAAACAGATTCCGTCCGCATCTATCTTAACAGGCGAATGGTGTGGGGTGCCAGTAGACATGTCGTACGAAAAGTATGCCGGTGATCTGTTGCGCACGGTCCCCCTTGCAACGGGCACAAGCATGGATGAGATCTTTGCGGCGTTACGCACTTCGGATGAGATCCTGGACAGTTCACTGTAGCCGACTGGGTACGCACAGAGCAAGGAAAAGCAAGGCACGAGTATATACATCGCGGGGCAGGGGGCGACGACGTGTAGGAAGTACATTAGGGAGCACGGGGTGGAGCGGAAGAAGATGGATGGCACGGTTGCAAATGTTGTACGTTATCTGGGCCCCGTCTTGACCCCGACCCAGCAATCTTCTCCAAAGGTTGAACGACGGCTTACGGCAGCGGCGTCTTCTCATTACAGTATGGGTTCGTTCTGGTCGCTCCCCTTACCCAGCCATGGCGTCGCACGATATTCCAGGGCTTAGTTCAAGGTTCTCTCTTCTTGGGCATGAAGCCCTGTCTGCTGAGTGATCAACAGATGGATGCATTGGACAGACACCTAGCACGACTGGGGAGGATGGCTATGTAAGGGAGGGCATGCACGACGAGGATGGGTCTAAACGCACGCTGGACGCTCGGGCTGTATTATACTACTGGGGACTAACAACTACAACGTGCGAGCTGCTCACACGCCGTCTCTCATGGTATCAGAACGGGGCTTCGCATCAAGATTGCCGCACCCAAATAATTGTTGCGCTATTCGGCGCTCTTCCCTTCAAAGCTGGAGAGGCCATGCCCTGCAACGCCAGTGGTCTGACACCCGACGCTTCCCCCCTGGACCAAACGAGTTGGAACGGATATCCTAGTCAGATGTCGTGCCTGCGTGCCCGGACGAGAAGGAGCTACTTACCAGGTTCGGCGAGTGCCCGTGGCTGCTAATCGAGGATGACGAGGTTCGGCGAGATGTTGCACGGCTCCATTTTCGACGGGTGCGATCTGTCAGTCGTGCGTTTGCCATCCCTCTCCCGGCGCAGCAAGATTCGGAGGCGGTGGAGGGGGGGGAGGGCTGGACCCCATGGAGGAGGAGGTGGGGTACCCTACAAGTGCACGGCGGCGGTGGTGGAGCAGGGGGGGGCACCCCGGGGGCCCGGGAACGGCCGCATTGGATCTCACAATTGCCCCCCCCTTTCCGGGGGAGGCTGGGCGGGAATGCGAGGAGCGTTTCAGGCTTCGGAAAGGATTGATGGAACAGCTCCGGTACCGACACCATGTTCGAAACCTCGCCCACGTTCAGACCAAGACAAAGCAGTGCCTAGTATGTGTTCGAATATTTCGTTCTCAAACATCTGCTGCCAGGCATCTACAGGCATCCTTGTCACGGGGCTACTGTGGTAGAATCTGAACAGCCCGTGGACTTCAATTACAATATGTGTGATTTCATCGGCAGGGATTGGCAGGATCTCCGTAGTCATCAGCTGGCTCATCTTCCACTTCGTGTGCCACCACAGCCACCTTCGGCTGTGGCACTCTCTCCGGACGGCGCCCATGGCCGACAAAGCAAGAGACTCGGACGTGGCCATGCCCGCGTGGATGAAGCGGACGGCGGCGCCGAGGGGCCCAGGATCGGCGCGTCCAAGCACGCTCGGAGCTCCCGCACTCAGGGCGAGGACACGAAGGGCGACAAGCGGGTCAGGGCGCTGTTGGTGGTCCTGGCACAGCTGGCCCTGTCGGGGAGCCGCCAGATCGCGGCGCTGGAGAGCGCCACCTACGCGACCAGGAAGGCGAGGACACAGCTGGGGCGGTGTGCAAGGCCGCCAGCGCAGCATAAGACCTCGAGTCGCAAAGGCTGAAAGAGTGCGAGAGCAAGGGAGAGACCATAGACTACAAGGCTCACAGGGCCCCATAACTGCAGGTCTACGTCTCGGGGATCAAGCGCGTGCTGGACAAGATCGGCCCAGACGGCCCCCACAAGGACGAGAAGGGGTACGCGTTGATGAGGGTGCACTGGGAGACGGTGGTGAAGAAGCGGCCTTCAAAGGTCATCGCGATGGACGTGCTCCACTTCAGGCACAAGAAAGCGGGAAAAGGACTCGACCCGGGGCATCTTGAGCCTGGCCATCTGCCTGAAGGAGAAACTGGTTGCGGACATGTGGACGTTGGCCATGAAGCACCTCGTGGAGCAGGACGGCCTGAAGAGGACGACGGGGCCTGCCCCGCGGGGGCCATTGGAGAGAGAGTCTCCCGCATCATCGGCGAGATCACATCGGCGAAGGGCGCGGGCAGGGTCGCGTGAGCTGGCGCCAGACTAGCTCGAGGCTCGCCGAGTTGATTGCGTGTGGCGTCGTCTCCCCCGATGTTGTTCCATCTCTCCCATCGCCTGCTGGGCCGTCTCATGCTTCCCCGTCTCTGCCCACGGCCCCTGTTGCCTTCGTCCCGCCCTCTGACGCTGCTTCGACTGGGCGCGGCCTCGGGCGCGGCAAAGGCCAGCGGCCGAGAGAATCGCCGGGGACGCCTCCTGGCCCTGAGCCGCAGAGCGCTTTCGGCACCGGCCGATGGCGGGCTGATGGCACCGGCCGTGGCGGCAGAGCCAAGGGAGGGGGGGCGGGCGTCAAGTGGGGGCGGTCGCCGTCGTGTTGGGGGGGGGGGGCCGAGGTGCGCGCTGGTCCCCACGGGGGGTACCTGCCTGGTTTGCGCGCCCCTTTTTGGCAGGTCGCCGCTGAAAGGGGCAGCGCGGACAGCTGTCCGAGAGGCCATGGGACGTCTCGCGGAGAGTGGGTTTCCATGACTGTCGCAATGCGACGCCCAGAGGCACGAGAGAATGCGACGATTGCATCATCTTGGACCTCCGCGGGCTAATTGAACTGAACTGAACTCCTCCTCCTCCTCCTCCTCCTCCTCCTCCTTCCTCCCCTCCTTCCCCTCCTTCTCGGCGGCGAGCGAGGGGAGGAAGTGAGAAGGGAAAGGCCTTCTCAGAAGGCGGCAGGCCTTCTCAAGAGCCCTCCCGCCTTCTGAGAAGTGTTCTGCGTCTTTAGGGAAGGCTCCGAACACCTGTCAAAGGCCCGATAAATTCCGAGCCTTCTGAGAAGGCCCGACCCGTCTCACCTCCTCCCCGCAGGCTCGCAGCCGACCTTCGCTTCCTCCTCCGTCCCCTCCTGCAGATGCCGCTCCCTCCGCCTTCTGCTGCTGAGATGCTGCCTCCCCTCCCACTCCTTCCCTCATCGTCCTCCTACTACTCCTTCCATACCCTCCGCTTCCTTCTGCTGATGCTGCCCCTCCTTCTCCTCGAAGTTGGCCGCAATCGGAGGATGGCGCAGGGGCGCAGGACGAGAACGTGCGGTGAGAACGCACGATGGTGGGAGGAGGTCATGCTCCTCCCTCCTGTGGTTCCTCCCCCTCTGGAGACCTTTGGGACGTCTGGATACGTCTGAAGACCTGCGGAGACCCCCGAGGGAGGGGAGAGCGGGGAGAGGGGGCGGGGAAGGAAAGGTCCTGGAGGGCGGAGGGAAGGGAGGACTGAGATGAGATGAGAGGAGACAGAGTCCTGAAGGCAAGTCGTCGAGGCCTCGTCAAAACCTCCCTGGGACGGCTCGGAGAGAGCCGAGGCGTCAGACAAGACAAGACAAGACAATCACCAGGCCCACCAGCCAATGTCTCGAGGGGATAGCTCAAGTGCACTTCACTCCTGAAAGCCAAAATCCATACACCAGATCTCTGCGGTGGGACATCTTCCACTGAATGGATGAATGACGCCTGGACCCGTCCCCGGGGTGCCCAACGGTGGCAACAGGGAGTCCAGTCGTGGCGACGGAAGGCCCCGCCAGTGGCCCGGGAAGGGGCACGACAAGCGCGAATGAACATCGGCGCTCGAAACTCGACCATCAGCAACTGCGTGTTGCAGATTGGCGTGTCCAGACGTGGGACTGAACAGACATGGGGACGATGCACAACAACAAATGTTATCCCGAACCGCCAGCAGCAGCTGCTGGGCAGGCGACTAATTGTTCAAAACGGGCATCGCCTGCGGCGACAAGAGCGGACCGGAAATGGTGTTTGTCTCCGTCTCGACTCTTTACGTACCAACGTGGTTCGTTCCAGAAGCTCTGCACCCAACAATTGCACATCCCTTGTACTACCACTTCTTGCATCCGCCGCGTCCCTCCGGCGGAACCGCCCGATTTGCACTTAGATACGCCGGCTTTCGATCGTACCGAGAGGAGGGGGTCAGCGCGTATGGCCCGAGGCAGGTGCTCGGACGAGAAAGGGCCAGGGGACGCACGGAAAGAAGAAGAAGAAGAAAAAGAAGAAGAAGAAGAAGAAGGCGGGCGCGTCGAACTTGAGTATGGAAACCAGACCCGTCGCCAATCCACGCGCCGAACTCCACGCTTACAGTGCAGTGCCTCGATTGATATACCCTCTCCCCCTGGTCCTCACACCCCCCTCCACGCTCCACTGGAGAGGCCCCGACGTCCCCTGCCTTGCCGAGTCTGCTGCGAGGGGGCCTTTGACGCCACGCCCGCCGTGAAGGGGCCTCTGGCATCCTACATGCTGCGGCAATCCGAGTCCGCAAAGAGCGCACCGCGCTCTAATGCGCAGCTGGCGCCCGCCAGATGCCATCGCGAACCAGAATCGCAATCTGCGCTTGTTCGCAGCGTGGACACCCACTGGCCCACGAGGTCTAGACCACTTCCCCAGGACCGGCTGTTCAACCTGAGCCCTTCTTTGACGGGCCCTGGGAACCCTAGCCCCAAATTGACGGAATAGCCGGCCGAACCGACCCCGAGCAGGCCATCCCCTGCCGTGACGTCATCCTCGCCTCTCCCCTCCGGCCGCATGTGTCTTGGGGCGAGGCGAGAGGGACGTCACGGAAGGTGATGGTTTGCTCAGGGTCGGTCAGGCCGCCCCTGATCCTCCCGTCGTGATTTCGCTTCACGACGCGAAAGGGTTCGGCCCACCTCGGCGCCAAGCGGGCCGGCGGTGTCCGAGCGGGCCCGCGGGCCGGGCTGGCCGCGCCAAGCCTCGGCCTCGCGCAAGTGCGTCGGAGATGTGCTGACCCGGGTCATTCCAAACCCGGGTCAGTCGGGCTTTTCAGGATCCTGCAGGATCCCGCGCCTGAACCAGGGTCAGTGCGCCCCTGGCTCTGCAGAATCCTACAAGATCCTTCGCTCTGGCTGCCCCCCGTTTGCACTGAGCCTCGGGTCAATCAAGGCCCCCGAACCCAGACATCCGACGCCGTGACTTTATCAATGCGGGGTCCACTGGAGTCTCCAGCAGTTGCCCAAGCCCAGCGCGTCATCCTGAGTCGTTTGCTGACGGTCCCGGAGCCTGGCGAGGGCTCCCCAGAGGCCGACAACTGCGAAAACGCGTTGAGAACTCTCCCCTGCGTGTAGCCGCCCCGTCTCCAGGCTCCCGAATGCGCTCGGAGCCCGTGCGCCCAGTGGGGCGACGCCGGCCTGCGGGCGCCCGAGCGCCGCGGCGCCGAGACCGCGGCCAGCACACGCCAGCCTGCGGACGCCCATTCCCAACTTGCATTGTGTGGCCTGGTGCGTGTGCGTTTTGTCCCCAGCGCTTTCCGTCGGAAAGAAGAAAGGTGGAGCACAGCCGCGAAGCTCCGACCGCCTTGCCATGAGCCAGCGGGGACTCTGGCTCGAAGAAGCTCAGGTCGGCGTCGATTGGAGAGGGCACGCGAGGGGACACGCGCGGGTTCTTTGCCCAACATAGACCAATATTTTTCTGGCGCTGACCTCGTCGAGCAAAATACCCTGGCTCGAAGAAGCACAGGTCGGCACTGATTGGAGCGGGCACGCCAGAGGACACGCGCGTGGTTTTTTGTTGCCCCAACATGGCGCAATATTTTGCTGGCGATGACCTCGTCGAGAAAAATGGCCCAACTCCCAACAGCCGCAGCCTGCACCTCCACCCGCCGGCTCTGCCCGCCGTGGTGATGCCTGAGGCCCCGCCGTCTTTAGGTAATTCGTCTTTGCGCGGCCCGCTCTGACTCGACTCGTTTGCACTCTCGCTTGCGGCTGCTGACTAACAAAAATCGAGAAACATACACACGCCAGAACGATGCCAAGCGGATGCCCTTCCCCGGCGCCCTCGGCAGAGCGGGCGGGCCAGGCCTCCAGAGCGAGGCGCCAGCCCTCCGCCTCTCGGGGGATGGGGAGGGGCGGGGGGCCCCCCTCCCGGGCCCCTTCCACTCTCCTGCTCGGGGGGAGGGATGGCTGGAGGAGAGGGAGGAGGGTTGAAAAGGGGGGAGGGGGAGGAGGAGGAGGAGGAGGAGGAGGAGGCGGAGGAGGAGTCGGAGGAGTCGAAGGAGGAGAAGGAGGAGGAGGAGGAGGAGGAGGAGGAAGAGGAGGAGAAGAGCAATGAACAATGCGCGGGGTGTCCAAATGAGTTACTCAATCTCATACCATAAAACTGGCCGTGAACTCAGCGCAACCCGACTTCTTGGGGGAGCGGGTTAACCTTGAAAAGACAAGGGGAACCCCCTCTGGCAGGGCCAGCACAGCCCCTGAACGACGGCGAACCCCAGGCGCCGCGCAGGCGCACGGAGGGGACCGTCTAGGGGACCGACGCACTGGGTCTACCGTGAGAATCTTGCTTACCCTTTCCTCCTCTGGGGATCGGGGGAAGATCGGGATTAGAATACGTGTCGAAACTAGTGGCCTCAAAGGGGTCAGGGATGGCCCCTCGGGCCACTAAAGCAGCTAATCGTTCACTACCTGCAAAGGCCCCTCTACTCAGGAAGCGTCTCTCACGGGGGCCCTCGCACTCACGCTCACGCGAACGACTCCTGTCGTTCCTTTTCCTTGTTTTTGTCCTCAGCTCTCCTGGTCCTGATCCTTGTCCTTGCCGCCGCCCTTCTCGAAGATCGCCAGGAGCCTTGCCGACTCGCGCTCGAGAGGGCCCCTAGGGGCAGGTCCCACAAGCTGCGTCGCTTTGGCCTTGTCCGAGTTCAGAAATTGAATCAACAGCGAACGCGCCTCCCTCCCTGGATCGTCGTATGAGAAGGCGAACGTGAGCCTGCCCTTCTTCTCCTCCGCCACAACCGCGGCCCCGTCCTGGCTCTTCTTCGGCTTGAACCTCTTGTAGCGGAAGTGCAGCACGTGCTTGGCGACATCCGTCGGCAGCTTCTGGGCCAGGTGCTTCTGGAAGTACTCGTAGAAGACCTTCTTCTCGCTCTCTGCGTAGGTCTCGCTGCCGTCCAGGAAGGCGTCCATCTGGCTCACCAAACTCATGGCGAGCGCCCCCCCCAGACCTGCACGTGTGGCGGTCCTCTTGCCCTGAAATCGACGTGTTCGCCGGCCTGCTGGCGCTCCTTGAGGTTTTTTGAGACCTCGTCGTACTTGAGCCCAGCGTCGATCATGATCTGCGTAAAAGAGTCCGCGGTCTCGGTGATCTCCCACGTCTGGTAGACCGCCCCCGCGAGGTTGGCCAGCTCGCGCGCGTCGTTGAGGCACAGCTTTGTGATCACCTTCAACAGCGCAGCCTGTAGGTCGCCCTTCTCCTTCTTCTTGCTGCCCTCGGCGGCCTGCTTGGCTGGTGGCGCCGAGCCGTGGGCCCCATCTGCTCCACGTTTCACTATCGCCGAAGGCCCTTGCATCCAGCTCGCCGCCACCACCTGGGACATTGCCTAGGGCGGCGCTCGGAGTGTCCGCGAGACGGCGGTGCTTCCGAGGGAGAACTGGGCTAGGGAGATGGCTGCGTAGATGTCGGCATAGGGAGTCCAAGTCAGAGGCCTCGAACTCGCATAGGGGGCACTGCAGGGTCGACGGAGGCGATAGAGGTCGTAGCGTCCTACCCCCACCGAAACGACAATGTCCCCGTAGTACGGCTAGTACCAGATGCCGAGCTGCGCAAGCCCTGTCCCAGAAGACTTCCCGGCAGCATATACATGTGTTGCATGGTGCGAGGACCCGGCACAGTGATCGATAATCATGTTGGGAACGCATGTGTGCCATGAGCCCCTGTTTCGTAGTCAAACGTTCACCACATTCAGCGATAAGACAGACAAGCTTGGGAGCATCAGGGCCCGAAGGTTCCTCATGAAGAGCCTCAGGAGCCTTTTTTCGTGTACTCTGGGGGCGCAAACCGCGAGCCGAACGTACATGATCGAATAGCCGTGAAATCGACATTCTCGAACTCACACTGAACCTCGGAATCCCACAGGAGGCCAGGGAAAGGGGCGAGACATCCTAGAAGATCACCGTGGTCTGGGAGGAACTCCTGAGCCCATCGGAGATCATCAACGACGCGTCTGGCCCACGGAGAAGCCGTTGAAGCGAGCACGCCGTCGGCCATGGGGGCCATGCCTTTCTCGAAGGCCACGGAGCCGAAGAGAGCGGAGAGCAACTGGAGGTGGCAGGACGGGTGGCGATGCCAAACTTTGCACCAATTCAGGCGACGAATCCCGAGCTCGATGTGCGTCTCACAGATACGCCAATGCCTGAGGACTCCTTTTGTCTTCAACGTGCGGGTCGCTCCAGACTCTGTCTGCCAGCTGGCCCTTCCACGCATGGCCACGCGGGCGGAATGCGCCACCGTGGCATCTAAACTGGCACACTGATGCTTGGTGATCAAGAAGGCCTCCAGGCCACACAAGGCTGAATTCTGAACCAGCGACATAAAAATCGAGCGCGTGAACTTCCACGGCAGCCGCAAAGACCAGAAACCGCCCATCGAATAAAATGCGGCGCGAGCTGCCTGGCGACGGCGTGCAATCTCCTGGCTGGACGCCTGGGACATCGTGATGTGGGGCCCAAGATACCCGACTTCCTCCTTGATTTCCCCCGACAGGAGCGCCCGACCAGGCCCGCGGAGCCACCTCTTGCAAGCCAGGGCCCCCTTCCCCTCGATCCAGACGGCCAACTCCTGTTTCTCTCGATTTTGTCTGTACCCGTAGTCCTGGAGGAGGGAGTCGAAACAGTCATCTGAATACTTGGGCTTGGCCAAGAAACTCCCCATAGAACCTCCATGCGCAATGAGAGTGTAGCGGAAAAGATTGTCAGCATACTTGTACAAACTAAGGTCGACCTTCTGGCCGTCCCACTCTGCGCGGAGGAGCCTGAGGGACGGATCGACCTCGCGCAGAGCGTCCGTCGGGCGGCAGAAGGTAGTGGAGAAGGCGGCCACCATGAACGGATCCCCCATGACTCATCCCACTCCTGTCTTTACTGCTAGATCCCCTTTCACCACTAGGAAGTAGAACGACAGCATCACGAGGCCTATTCTTACAACGCGTAACATGTTCAGGCTGTACAATAGTAGAGATGGTGTGGTCCATAGCCTCCCAGCTAGAGCTCCCGAACGCATTACTCATATCCTTCAGACTGGCTCCGAAGCTCCACCCAGCCCGTCGAAGTCTCCAGCCCACCACCTGCGAGGCCATGATGGCCCCTTCCCGACGACGCCGACGCTGGAACCCGTAATCTCCAGGAGGCAACTCGTTGGGCAACAACTCCGCGAAGAAGGATTTCCCCACAACAGGGAGCACGTGGACCACCCTTTTGCCATTAGGCCCAGACTGGGCCGACCTGTACAAGGCACACCCTCGACTTACACTCCAGTGTAAAGGGGGCCAAGTCGGTGATCCTGATGTTCATCATTCCGTCCAGGAGGGTCTCCTAAAACTGCGTGGGTTCCTCGGGGGCTCGTGGGGCTCCAAGGCCAGGGCGCTGACGTTCCATACCTCGTTCAGGGTGAAGGAGTTGCCACCAGAGCTCGAGTGGGGCCGATCCTTCAGGAACAACACGGCGTTTCGGGGCCCGACGAACGTATCTGCGAAGGCCTTGAATATCCTTGTATCCCAACTGTTGGGGGCGATCCTCATAGCGGGCCATGTCATAAATCTGATTCATGCCCAAATCATCACGAGTGGCACGCCAGGCGCCTAGGTCGATCGGGTGGACCTGCATCCCGCCGTCGCCGCCTGGGAGGGACCAGACGGCGAGCCACTCCTCATGCGTGATGGGAGCTCCGCCGAAACGCCGCCCATCCCGTCTTTTTGCCGAAGAGCTACAGCGGGCAGCACGGCGGGCCCAGCCCATGGCCTCGCAGAGGTTCCGCTGGGCCCAAGCGTCGTATGAGGCCTGGACGCAGGACTCCCTCACAACACGTACATGTCTTCTTCGAAGAAGTGTGAGGCGCTGGGAGAGGTCGCGGAGACCGTACTCCAGCTGCTCCAGTTCGGTGTCGTCCACGGTCGCGCGCGAGGCGCGCATGTCGATCCTCTTCTGGAGCATGTCTCTCCTCAGCTTCGCCCAGTGCGCGTATTCGTCGGGGAGGTCCGTCGGCTTCGTGAAGTACTCGGAGCCAACCTCGACCATGCAGCACTCCAGCAGCTCAAAGGTGTGATCGGGGGCGTCCTGGTCGTGGGCCGTGGTGCGCTCCTCGACGTGGTCGTCCAACCACTGGGCGACACCGTTCACGAAGTCCACACGAGGAGGAGGAGGAGGCAGCGATAGGGAGAGGGAAGGAAAGGTAGAGACGGGGAGGGGGGGGGGGAGCGAGGAGCAGAGGGTAGCAAAAGGAGGAGGAGAAAGAGGAGGAGGAGGAGGGGCAGGAGGGGGAAGCCGAGGAGAGGAGAAGGGGGGGGGGGGGGGGCGACGTCGATCATGGTTTGGCCCCAGCTGCAGCTTGAGAGCATGCAACAAAAAAGGAGGGGATGGAGGGAGGGAGGGGGGGAAGATGGGGGCAAGGAGGGGGATCGGAGACATGGAAGGGCGCCAGGGGTGTCAGCAGGAGGAAGGCGATTAATCAATGGGATAAATATGATGATGAAGAAACGGCTGACGTCCATCCCATTCCTCATGCTATTTATCAGCCTGCTCAGCCGGGCGGTCCACCGCCGTCTCTCATCTTCTCGTCCCCGGCCCCTCTTCCTCCGATCCCCTCTCTCCCATCCCTCCCCACAGTCCCTCCTCCCTGCCCGTCCCCTGCCCAGTGCTCCCTGCACCCTCCCTCTATCTCCTTCCTCGTCGTTAATAAGCCCACAGAATTCTCCAGCTCAAGGGGTGCGTTTTGACCAGCTGTGGCGACGAGAAGCCTCCCAGGGGCCCAAAGCCAAGACAGTTCCGTCGCCCTCCACCACTTTCCCATGACCACTCCACCTCCTTACCCCTCATCCTCTTGCAGCCGACGGGCGGCTACAAGGGCACCAGCGGGAGCCCAATAATACAGGTGAAGGGTGCAAGTGAAGGGCACATCTCCCTATGGCTTTCATTCGGCGGAAGCATTGAGGAAAGAACGGAGAACGAATGCCAACAACAACAACAACAACTCCTGCCCATCTTGACCTCTCGGCTTTGGACAGCATTTACAGACGGGGATCGTCCCCATGTTTTCCATTCCCATGTCTGGCGTGAAAGCAACAGCGCAACGCACAAAGACCTTCACCACCCATCATCGATCAGGACATCGAATCGGATGTAAATGTGCATGCGATCGGCTGGCCAGGGATGCCGACCAGCGCCACACGGGCACCGGGCCACAGTGCATCGCTCGAACTTCGAACATCGAGAAATAATCGGACCGGCCGAACGAAAATCGATGTCGAACCGGATCGATCAGATCGGCCCCGCGCTCCTGGAGTACAGTGGGCACCTCCGATAATCAAAAACAGCTTCTGGTGGCACAATCGTCGCTGGTCGCTGAGGTTTCTCTAAAGTGCGCAAGTGCTCCTGCGTGTCCCAGAGGCCATCGGGGAATGCGGAACTTCCGTTCGGCACCTGCAAGAGACACAAGTGCTTGCTGGATTCGGGGGCCACGTGCGAACCCTGCCCCTGCCTCCCTCGATTTCTGCGGGGGAGGGCGGGGTTCACTTCGTTCGGGAGCTCTCGAGCGAAGTGAACCCCACCCTCCCCCTCAGAAATCGTGGGGGGTGGGGGTAGGGTTCGCATGTGGCCCCCTATGGATGTGTTTCTTGCGGGACGACGGGGTCTCCACATCTCCAGCGCTCCTGGCCGGGCCTACCCCGGGCCCAGGAGCGGCGTCTGCGCCCCCCCCTGGCTGGACGTCGGGCCACGGCTCCAGCGGAAGGCCATTGGGAGACGCGAGCGCACCTAGCTTGTCCCCCTCCCCCTCCCCCTCCCCCTCCTCCGCCTCCCCCTCCTCCTCCTCCTCCTCCTCCTCCTCCTCAACAGCTTGCGATCAGACGAGATGTTGAGAAGCACTCCTGCGGGCATGAAACACAGGGGGGTGCGAGCAGAGGACTGCTCTGGGATCTAGGGACAAAACCATGCTTTCCTAGCGATTGTGCGAGAACTCACGGAATGCGTTTGCAGTGTGCTATCTCTGGTATAAAACGATGAAGAACTGCACAGGAAGCCATTGACAACTTATGTGCCACACAAATGTTGCTCTCACAAGTACGCGTAATGCCATTGGCACCAATTTTGTGCTGGAAGGCGTTATGTTATCATGCGGAACAACAAATGTGTGGTTTGACCCTAACGTCGCGATCTGCGTAATGGGAGCGTCCGATTTTCAAGATTAGGATGATCACCCTAATGAAATGGCCAGAACAATCGCGGACGGCACCCGACTGCTTCAACAAGCATCGCATCCGAACTCTGCTCCCTCGGAGAGGTGCGATAACAGCGCGTGTATATACACATATTCATTTTCCTTATCCTTATTACACGGGACCCCCCTGGATGGGCATCACGAGCACATCCGTCAACACGAACCACACATTGGCTAGGCCTTTTGGGGGGTCTCCGCCGCTACACACTTTTACTGCCTGCGGCCATGCTCACTTCGCGCGGAAACCCACGCCGACGTTGGCCCCGTGGCGCAGGCAACACCAAAAACCACAACGCCTCGCTACAACCCTCGATACGCAGAAAAACACAACTTCCCATCAACCACGAGCGGGTTCGCCTGTCTGCCTGCTTCCGGGACCTGGCAAAAAAAACAGGCAGGAAAAAGCGCGGACGAAGCGGGCCAGAAAAACAACGTTAAATGACGAGAGAAAGGACAGACGAACGCCAGGCCGCATCGAGTTTCTTCCTTCCTCTACCCTGGTGGAATACAAAGCCCACCCTCCCGTGCTCAGGATGAGGATGAGGAACGAGATGTTGTGGCGAAGCGAAGCGAGCCATGCATAGACATGAAAACACGTGTATATAGAGATAGATGGAGAGAGAGAGAGAGAGAGAGAGAGCGAGAGAGCGAGACAGAGAGAGAGAGAGAGCAAGAGCGAGAGGGTGAGAGAGAATGGAGACAGCATCCCTGCCAGGGCAGGCGGCGGGAGCCCTCGGCGAGGGGAGACCCGGGACTGCCCGGCACCACCACGCAACGCGCCGCTCCGTGGCCCGGCTCGGCTCCCCCGTGGGGGCACGATGCCCCGAGTATGCGGATGGGCCGTGGCGGTGCCGAACCAGCTGCTTCAGGGGGCCACGTGCGAGCCCCGCCCCTACACCCCCCACGAGTTCTGGGGGCGAGGGTGGGGTTCGCTCCGCGCGGGAGCTCCCGCGCGAAGTGAACCCCACCCTCCCCCTCAGAAGTCGTGGGGGGCAGGGGCAGGGCTCGCATGTGGCCCTCTATATTCTTCGTCAAAGGATGCGGGTAGAGTTCAGGTCGGGCGAGCACAGGCGGGCCACGCGAGCGCAAAATACGCCCCATGCAAGAGAAAAGGCAGCGGTGCCGTAGCAACAAAAAAAGGTCGCCATTTCCTGGGGCCTAGCTGGAGCTCCACCAAGGGTTGAACCGCTACGAGGAGCAGCACAGGATGGCTCGTATACTACCCAGCGGGCGCCCTCATAGGGGCCCAGAGTAATAAGGCGGTGTGGCATGGGACGGTTCGGTAATACTGTTCTGGGCTGCTCTCGTTGGGACCAAGTCGCTGAAGCTCCTTCCAATCTGAGACAGGAGGTGGAGGAACAGGAGACAGGCCGGCAACACCCGTCCTGGCCTCTGCCTCGCTCGGCGCCGCCAGGAGGAAGTCCTGGCGGTGGTGCGTGCCGTTTGTGGGCTATCCTCGTCCTCCTCATCCACACACCCCCTCCTGCTCGTCCCCATCATACCTCCCCTTCTCCGACCCCATGCTCTGTTGACGTTCCGCCTCCTCTCACTCCCTCCTCTCCGCCTGCTGATCCGCCTCCTCCCCCCTTCTCCGCCTCCCTAAAGCTGGCGTTACATCCCAAACTATTGTTTGACGGTCACTGGGCCCGGCGAGGGGCCCGGCGAGGCCGAGAAGGTATACACACTTCCGTACTACAAAGTATGTTCCTCGATTCGTTGGAGACCTGAGCATCCGTACAGTTCCCTCTCCCGCTTCCTTCGACTCCCCCTTCCCTCTGCCCATCCCTCGTCCCACGAGGAGAACCTCCTCGCTCGCCGGCGGCCCCCCGAGGCATCCACGGATGTCCACCACCAGACCGCGGAGGTCCCCAGAGGCTTCTCCAGGAGCCTGTGGGAGCCCCAAGCGAGCCAAACTCGCCCAAAAATATCGGTCCTCTCCCTCCCTCCTCTCCTCTTCCAGGCTGGAACTGGATCGAACAGAGAAGTCGGTATGCATCGGGAACGTATCGGAACCACGCCTGAATCGTCGCGGAATCGGATCGTGGCCGGATCGTTCGAGATTGCAGATCGGGCTGGGTCACTGCAAACGGGAGATGGAATCGGTTCGTGTCATATCGAATCGGATCGAGATCGGAATCGACATGGTGGGATCAGATCGTATCGGATCGAAGCGGACCGCGCAGCCCTCTCTCTCTCTCTCTCCTCCTGGCCCGACGGGTGCGGAGAAAAAGGGCGTCCTGATTGTAGGGCACCTTCGCGGTGACCTCCGCGCGAGGTCGTGAGACTGGAGGCAGCGCAGAACTTGCCGAGATGGCACCGCAGATGCTGGGCGGGAGGGAGCGGGGTTTCGAGGGTGGCAACGTCTGGCGCTACGTATATAATAAGGAGTCGGTTTCTTGTGACCTGGTTGTCGCCAGAAGATCGCGACGGCCAGCTCTTCTACGTTCTCGGCCTCATAGCCGCAACGGGATTGTCAAAAGACGACCCAGGATGGCAAACACGCAACGGGGTAAGGGCGGAGATGTCAGGGGGCCCAGCCACGACAAGAAATACGACGTCGGAGGAGGGGGCCTGGATGACCCTCCTCCAGGCAGACCTCTGGATGCCCATGGGCTTAACATCGGCGGCGAGCGAAGGGCGAAGTGAGAACGAGAAGGCCTTCTCAGAGGGCGGCGAGCCTCCTCAGAAGCGCTCCGGCATTCAGAAAAACCTGTTGCGTCCGTGGGGTAAGCTTACAAAGCTTCACAGAAGGCAGGGGGACTTCCGAGCCTTCTGACAAGCCCCGCCACTTCTCACTTGCCCCCGGGGCTCGCCGCCGACAAAAGGAAACCTGAAGAGCCCCGAGCCCCTCCTGGGCCGCAGGCGATCCACACTTCGACGCCGCGGCTGCAGAGATGGCCGGCGACCCGCCCCCAGGGCCTCGCTGGGATCTGGCAAGGGGCACAAGCCGCTGCCGTTGCCCAAAAATCACGATGGAGAAAGAGGAGGGGGAGCATGAAAGGGAGGAGTAGGAGGAGGAGGAGGAGAAGGAGGAGGAGGAGGAGGAGAAGGAGGAGGAGGAGGAGGAGGAGGAGGAGGGAGGAGGAGGCCAGCGACGACGAGAACGAGGAGGCAAAACAGGATTAGGGGGATGACGATGGGGAGCAAAGGCAGGCTGAGGGGTTCCATGTGGAATCCCTGGGCACAGGCCAACGTTCACATAGAATGCTCACACAATGTCCTTTCTCATTCCTTCTAGCTATAAGCCGCCAGCCACTGCCCTGCAACAGACTGGTGTCCATCCACACGTCTACTGGGGCTTTGCGCGATCGGAAGCTCCCCCCAACACGAGCAAACGCCTATACTCAAACGCGTTGCGTTAGGCCCCAAATGGTGGCGCACGTCCCGAACACCGTGGGATAGGCCGATGTACGAAGAAGCCGCGCCTAGACGGCGTATTGGCAAAGCGAAGCAACACATAAACATCAACATGACTGCCGCGACGCGTCATATGTTCCACGCCAGCTGCTTTGGTCCACGGGAAGGATAACTGAATCCCGTTGCAATGGAGGGCGATACACAACTATGCCAAATTATTGCGCGCAGTACCGCGCAACCGTTTCATACCACATTGACAGCTTCTGCAATTTGCGTTTGGAGTGCATACGGGTCGCTCTCTGCCACCCCGGGTGCCTCTGCGCGCACATGGTGTGTATATTGCAGACGAGGAAACCCTCGAGACCATGACGACTTCCAACTTCGAGGTTGCCCATTATGATCTTGACCGTTCCCGGACGACAGTTCTTGGTGTGCTCGCGGGCTGCCCCGAGCAAAGGTTACCATGTAATTGACCCTGCCGTTCGAAAGAAAATTGGCGTCAGTGGCCTGGCTTTTGCGTTGCTCGCGTGGGACACGAACGCGGGTATAATCTTACATACTATTGGTAGGCATCACGCCTGGAAGCCGCCGGCCCTGTTCCTGCTGGCCTGTATGCGCACGCGTGATCCCAACCCATACAAGGATTTGGAAAACAAGCGCATGCTTCAAACACCCTCTGCTTATGTTGTTTGCTGAGATTTGCAGAGCTCCAAACCCTGACCAACAATTAACACATGTCTCTTTTGTTGCCCCAAGGCGCTGCGAAACATCCGCCCGAGATGTCTTATCGGCCGCGATGAATCCATCCGGATAGACAGCATCTCTTGCATGTAATCGGTCGCCCGTCTGGCCAATGTAACTCTCGCTCCATCGGCCCGTTTCTTGACCAGCGCCGTTTCCCCAACATTCCGCTCGAAGCATTTGCTTGTCCATGCGCCCACAGCCAAGTCCACATGGGCTTGAAGCACATCGGGGCCCCGTTCTATGAGCATAATGTCATCTGCATAGATGGCAAATTTGGCCATAAAGAAAGGTGCCGTAGGCCAGCGCGAGGCGACAATGCCTATGCGTCCGCCGACACGTTGCAAGACAACGGACAGCGAAGTGATGCACAAGTAAAGCGATGGAGTGAACAACTTGTACGATGCCAGGAAATTGGGTCCTTTTGCGACATCTTCGCGCGAGCCTCCTGCACTGCAAGTTCCCATCGCCTGTAGATGCCCCAGATCACGTTGACATGACGCCGCATTGAGATCCCAGCCCTGCTTCTGCACGACCTCGTTGTGTTGACCTTTATAACAGCAGGGTCGCGAGCGTCCTATGCCGGACTATGGGTAAAAAACCGGCCAGTCGTTTGCAAGCTGTGGTGCGCAATTTTTGAAAATTGCATGATTCTCAAGTTTTGCGGGGTGCTCATGTTCTCTCAGCGCGCGCTGGACAGCTGCGTCTATATGTGCAGCGCCGCTCGGTTGCCACACTGCGCTCGCCATCGCGCTGGTGGCGAACCGCCCGCGCCCGCGGCGCGCCGAGCACGCGAGTCTGCGATTGCCTGCGTTGTTTCTGCGACTGCGATGAGGCCCACTTCTACGCGCGAGCGCCCTTCTTCCAGATTCGCGCTCGGAAAAATGCGTCGAAGGGAAGGCGCCATTGAACCTGTTCCACATAACCTGCCGCAGCGTCAGGCCGTTTGAGAAAACATGCGAAGTGGCACCTGGCGCCCTGGGGCCGTCCGCGTGTGCGCGAAGGCCTCTATGAATGCTTCGATCGCGCCCCAACCGTTCCTGGATGTGGCCTCCGTGAACGAGAATGGCGTCGGCCTTTAAGGATTGCTGGGCAGCACGGACGCCCCCCGCGCCAGTTCGCCAACGTCGCGCCGGCGACCCTCCCACGCGCCGTCCGGCCCTTCCTCGGCGGGGCGGTGGATGGATCCCGCAGAAGGCAATCCCCACCAAGCCTAGCGTGCTGGGCTCGGGCGGCCACCCCGCTCAGGTCGCCGCCGTAAGGTCCATACAAGCCGATGTGAAAGAAGGAACGCTCAATAAGGAACGGAACCCCGTCTTGGCCTCCGTGCCCCAGGAGGGCATGAGGAACAACACTGGAGGAACCTGAGGAACATCGAGCCCCTTCTGAACCCAAACTGTTCCTTGTTTCGGCGTCTTGACTGTAACCTCGTCGCGAATGGCTCTTCGCTCCCGACCCCTGGCCCGGCCTGTCTGCTTGCGGTCGTTGCTTTCCCTCCTGTCCTCCTCCTCCTCCTTTTCCCTTTCCTTCTGCTCCCTGCCTGTTGCCCTCTGTTTGTCCCCCTCCCGCCTGCCCTCGTCCCGCCGGCCCCTGCCCCCTGCCTGCGCGTTCGTCGTCGCCTGCCTGCTTCTCCCCTCCTCTCTCGCTCCCTCTCCGGGCGGCGCGGCCTGCCCAGGGCCGACGTTGCAAAGCAGCGTGGGGCCATCTGTGTCAGCGGGAGTACTCTCTCCCTAGCCGGATGGCGGCGACTGTAGTGAGGATGCTATATTGGAGCTACCAATTTGACCCAGGCACCTTTGTGATTGAGCTTGCCTTTCGTGACGGTGCCTACGTATCCGAACGGCTTGCGTGCAAACTTCTGCTTCAGAAGAAAAGCGGCTGCCTCCATATTTGCAAGACCACCCAGACCACCAAAAACTGCGTTTGGTTCGACCTGTTGGTTCGTGGTGAGTGCCGCTGCTTGGCTCTCGACCTCCTTGGATTTCACGTTCATCGTTCTGCCCACACTGCGTGTGGGTAATGACCGGGTGAGGTTCGAGAACTGAGACCCTGTGGATAATCCCGTTGATGGCCGTACGGGGACGCAAAGCGTCCCGAAGGTCTTGTTGAGAAACTTCGTGTCTTCTTATGGCCTGGATGTCGTTATGGATAGGCTGCAATCGTTCGCGCAATCTGTGTGTAGATTGGCTCACGGTCAATCCGTCCATCTCCCCAGCAGCTGTTATCAACAGCGCGCCTGTTCCTTTGCCTTTCATGTCCTGGTTGAGTGCCATGGGCGTCAGGCTGGCGCGCAGGAGCTTGATGCTGTAGCTCACTCGTGAAATCGCCGTCGTCCAGCCCATCCATTTCCACTGATGGGCTGTGGTCCGATGCTGCGTTCCCTCCATCCAGTCGGCTGCGACGAAGATGGAGAATCTGACGATTGAACAGAGTCCCTGAAGAGCTGCCTGGCCGGGGTGCCTGGCCCGCGCGTCCCGCCACCACGCAGAGAAAAGATCATGGTGAAATCATAGCGTAAGGAAGCTATTCAAGCGGTAAATCATGTGGTCGCTGGGCGGCTCACCGCAGGGATCGAGAGACAGGGAAAGCGAACCGGCTGAGTGCAAGCTTGAGTCTCACGGCCACTATCTACACCGAAGGCCACTATCTATACCATTCTTCTGTCTCGCACACTCACCCTGTCATTTGTAGATGGCTATGGCTTTATCCGCCACCGTGCCTTTGGCACGAAGCGGAGTGCCCCAAGGCTCCTGCAGCACTGAGGAGGTAGACGCTCTGCTGCTTCTGCAACGAGAAGCGTACATTTTTCCAGGGCTCGGGGCAGTGGTGCCCCAAACCTTCCTGGGGGGTCCCAGGCGGGCTCCCGTGCGCCTCCTGCGCCTCCTGCGCACTCCGTGCCCCCCCCCCCCTAAGAAAAAAACGACCTCCCGGACCCTCCCGTGCGTTCCAGAGGGCCCCGGGGCGCCGAACGATCGCTCCAAGACGCCCAAGGTGGCTTCAAGATGGCCGAAGAGGCCTCCAAGACGCCACAAGAGGCCTCCAAGAGGCCTCCCAAGAGGCACAAATCATTGATGCTCCGCCGGTTGCTGAAATATGTTGGCGTTCTCGCCGTTTCGGCTCTCCGACGCTCGAAGACGGCCCGAGTGGCCCCCAAAACCACCCCAAGTCGGCGAAAGAGGCATCCAAGAGGGCCCAAAGACGAACTGAGCGCTCCCCAAGACGGCGCAAGAGGGCCCCAAGACGGCCCCAAGAGAAGCCCAAGAGAGAGGGGGGCACGAACCGAAAATCCGAACCTTCCGCCCAAAGAGGCCCGCCCGCAGGAGCCAACAAGAGGCACCCAAAAGGCCCCAAGAGGAGCCCGAGAGAACCCCGAGAGGCGCCAAGAGGCGTCGAAGAGGCACAACCGAGGCCCCAAGAGGCCAAGAAACGGTTCCCAGGTGGCAGCAAAACTGCCTCCAAGAGGCCCCCGAAAGGCCCCCACGAGATACCGACAAACATCCAATAGACTGGATACCCACAGTCCGCCTCGCAGTGGCGGGATGGGCCGAAGCCCAGCATATGTGTACGTATACACATATATATAGAGAGAGAGATACACATACACATACATACATACATACATACGTACGTACGTGCGTGCGTACGTACGTACATACATGCATACATACATACATACAGACATGCAGACAGACCGACAGACAGACAGACAGACAGACAGACAGACAGACAGACAGACAGGCAGGCAGGCAGGCAGACAGACATACATACCACACGCTCTCTCTCCCCCCTCTCTCTATGGTCATAGTTTCTCTCTCTCTCTCTCTCTCTTTCTCCCTCTCTACGCATACACATGGAGCTTAAGCGAAGACGGCACAACATGTGCGCAACACCTCTGATCAACGACATCAGGCAAGTACCCCATGACAACGAAAGCGTGCCATGTTGGGGGCGAGGGGGCGAGAGAGAAGGTCCCAGGCCTGCAGCAGAGTTCTATTCACCAACTTCACGCTGCTCCCATGTGCCAGGTACACCTCCACCGCGGTCGGGGAGACGTGGCTTCCAATGGAGAAGGAGTCCGAATGCTCTCGCAAGACATAGCGGGGGACACGTGACACTACGTTGCACTTGAGGAAAGAACACTCGATGCCTTTGTTTGCCGAAGCTTCTCGCAAGTGGTCTTCCATATTGCCCCAGGATGGCCTCCATCCAGACAGACCTAATGGGGCTCCTGTTACCGACAACCATGGGGAAACCCATCGTATCGACGACCTCTCGAAGAGAGATGTCCAGCATATTGGGCCTCCCCAGAGGGGTACAAGATCACAGCACCCCCGCAGTCGTGGCTGACATGCTTCATGCTCTGGTCTCCATCCTTCCTTCCGACGTGACGCTCTCATGCCACACTATCGGAGTGCCCAGCTCCTGAAAACCAGAAACCTCGGACGGAGCTGGCTAGTAGCGGCCCGCACGGATCTCTCTGAAGAGGGGGGGGGCAGGAGCGACGTGGGAAACATGCCTCAGCGAGGGGGCGAGAGAGAAGGAGGAACAACAAGGAGGGAGAAGGAGAGGGGGGACGAGGATGAGGAGGCAGGCGAGGGGGACGAGGACCGCAACCATTTTAGCTCAAGCACCATGTGCTCAAGTGTGGCAAGCATAACTGGCTGAAACCAAATGCCACATGCTTCCTTGTGCACATTTGCCGGGGCTGAACCACTGAATGGCGTGCTCGTTCAAGCGCCGATGGCGGGCGGCACGAGCATGTGAAGGAGGCTGAAACGAGAGGCTGAAACTGTCCGGCGGGATTCTCAGGAGCTCGTGTTACGCCATATGCTCGAGCCTACAAATCAAGGCCGGAACGGGGGACAGTTGGGCTGGGTTGGAGAGAGTGGGCAAGGCAGTGAAGTTGCACTGAACCGAAACCACTACTGTGTCTAGCGTGGCTGCTGGTCCTAACTCAACGCCTAAGTAAAAGGTGTGGCCAGCGATTTTGAAGACTGACCAGCGGGGTGTCCACATTGGACGTAATCTCGGATTGTTTGGATGACCTCTGCGCAGTTTGCCCAGAGCGGAACTAGTACGCCCAGATCCGGCTGTTTGCAGCTTGAGCAGCGCACAACTCTTAGGTGTCAAGAAAAAAAAGCAACACGCACAACATCTGTCACGCACGGCATCACCCGACCTACATCATCCGCGAATCCTCCAAGAGAGCCCCTGTGGTGTCTCTCCTGGGGCCGCCAAGGGGCCTGGGAGAGCAACGTCACGAGAGGGTCCATAGCAAGGGCCTGCAGTGATCCAGAGAGTTGACACCCCTGGAGGACCCCAGCTGAGCAAAACACCGTCGGAGAAAGTCCAACGCTCTGAAATACTAGAAACATCCATGAGAAAAACCGGACCGACTTAAAGTTCCAAGATACGGAAGCCCAGAGCCGCCATGGGGAGTCGGGGTACTTCGCTGGGAGCCGCCGAAGATGTATCCCGAAACATTACATACACATGCATGCGTAATGCGTGTCGGCATGAATAAGTATACATGTATGTATGTGTGTGTGTGTTGCACCGCATAGCTAACACACAGGCTTAAACCACACAACGTGCACCTCATAGCCCACACCCGTAGCTTACACCACGTAGGTTGAACCACTGCATCTACGCAAGAAAACTCGCACTGCTTAGCTTACACCACACGTGTTTAAAACACGTAGCTTACACCACAAAGCTTGTACCACCTAGCTCGCACAGCCGGTGCACAACTATTTACTGATTGGGGCCCACGCGGGGAAACACTGTCATCTACGGATTTCCCACATGCGCCGGAAGTGCGGGACAAGTCGTCGTCGTCGTGGTCAGGCCGAGGTATGAGCGCCAGGCTGACCTCCCACCCACTCTGCAAGCTCGAGAGAGCACAGAGGAGTGAGCAGAGCAGAGAGACACCCACCGCCCTACTTTCCTCGAAGAGGCCCTCGATGTGCGAAGAGGAAGGAACGAGGAGGCGGCAAGACCGCGAGCGCGCGCCGCATGCCCCCCGTGTGCGGGCCTCTGGGCGGGGGGAGCTGGGCCCCGGAAGCCCGCCTGGGACCTCCGGGACCTCGGGGACCTCCAGGAACCTCAAGGAGGAGGAGGCGGAGGAGGAGGACGAGGAGCTGGAGGAGGAGGAGGAGGAGGAGGAGGAGGAGGAGGAGGAGGAGCTGGAGGAGGAGCTGGAGGAGGAGAAGGAAGGGGAGGAGGAGGTGGAGGAGGCGGCAAGACCGCGAGCGCGCGCCGCATGCCCCCGTGTGCGGCAGGAGGCGCCAGCGGGTGCGGCTGCACGTGGGGCACCTGCGGGATGGGGCGCCCATCGCACGCCCCGCTCTGCGACGGCCGGCGCCCTGCTCGACCACATCGGGGCCCGCCGTCGCTGCCTCCCCAAATGGGGAGGATCGAGCATCGGAGGAGGAGAGGAGGCTTCAGGGCGTCTCTGGGCCTATTCTGGGCCCCTCTGGGCCGGTGAGGCCTCTGGGGGCCTCCAGTGCCTCCTCCTTCCGCCCTTCTGTGCGTCCCTCGTCGTGGTTTCCTCCTCCTCCCCTTTCTCCTCCTCATCCTCATGATGCTGCTGCTGATGTAGCTGCTCCTCGCCTTCGTCCCATCCCCCCTCATAGTCCCACCTACGCCCTTTAGGGCGCAGGTGGTTCAGGGCGCCTCCTCTCCTGGACGGGGGGGGGCGGCGAGCGGTCAGAGGGCCCAAGATAGCACAAGTTGGCTACAAGAGGGCCGCAGAACGCCCAAGATGGCATCCAAGATGGCTCAAGCTAGCGCAAGATTGCTCACGTCCAAGAAGGTTCCCTAACCGCTCCAAAACGGTCCCAAGTGGCCTCGGGGGCTCCCCAGGCCGTCCCCAAAGAGGCCACAACCCTTCTCGACAATGTTAATGAAAGAGAAATAATGATGTTTGCCGTCTCGCTTGTTCGCATCCGATGACCTTCCAAGGCCTCAAGATGACTCCAAAAGGGCCCAAGATAGTCCCAGGACGGGCCCAAATTAGCTCCAAGACGGCACTAAGAGCGCCCAGGATCGCCTCAAGAGCGTCCGCAGAGAGCCCCAAGAGACGATGTTAGGGGCTATATGGGGAAGCACAAATGAATGATCCCCCTTCTGTGATCGATGTCCTCCAACATGTTTCCAAGAAGGCCTGCAAGGCTACCAAGACTTACTTGTGCTGAATTACCCTGAGATGTACCCAACCCTTTGTATACACGTGGCATTTCCATTCAGGACCACTCAATGCTGACTGGCATTCAGAAGGACCCGCAGTGCGCAAGAAGGGATCTAAGGACTGAACTCAGAAGATAGCAGCATCGCGAGAAACAGCAAACATACAAAATGGAAGCACAAGAGCGTTGAAAGAAACACAAAAGCGGGGGGCGGCGAGGGCTAAACCAGAATATCGGTTTAACTCAGCAACGCGCTGCGCTGAAGAGGCAACACCGACGTGATCCGCGTGGGACGTACCTCCGCTGGGCCCCCCAGCAGCTCACGAACGTGGCGACAATTGCGCAGATCGCAAGACCCCCAAGGGGGCGGCGAGATCCCGAGGTGGTCCGCATGGGACGTGCCTCCGCTGGGCCTCCCAGGAGCTCACGAAAATGGCGACAATTGCGCAGATCGCAAGCCCCCCAGGGGGCGGCGAGGTACCGAGGTGATCTGCGTGGGACGTACCTCCACTGGGCCTCCCAGCCGCCCACGAACGTAGCGACAGTTGCGCAGATCGCAAGACCCCCTGGGGCGGCGAGGTCCCGAGGTGATCCGCGTGGGACGTACCTCAGCTGGTCCCCCCAGGAGCTTACAAAAGTGGCGACAATTGCGCAGATCGCAAGCCCCCCAGGGGGCGGCGAGGTCCCGAGGTGATCAGCGTGGGACGTACCTCCGCTGGGCCTCCCAGCCGCCCACGAAAGTGGCGGCAATTGCGCAGATCGCAAGCCCCCCGGGGCGGCGAGGTACCGAGGTGATCCGCGTGGCGTGTACCTCCGCGGGGCCTCCCAGGAGCACTCGAAAATGGCGACAATTGCGCAGATCGCAAGCCCTCCATGGGGGCGGCGAGATCCCGAGGTGCTCCGCGTGGGACGTACCTCCGATGGGCCTCCCAGGAGCCCACGATAGTGGTGACAGTTGCCGATCGCAAGCCACCCACGGGGCGGTGAGGTATCGAGGTGATCTGCGTATGACTTACCTCCGCTGGTCATCCCACGAGCCCACGAAAGTGGCGACAATTGCGCAGATCGCAAGCCCCCCAGGGGGCGGCGAGGTACCGAGGTGATCTGCGTATGACGTACCTCCGCTGGGCCTCCCAGGAGCCCACGAGAATGGCGACAGTTGCGCAGATCGCAAGCCCCCCAGGGGGCGGCGAGGACCCGAGGTGGTCCGCGTATGACGTATCTCCGCTGGGCCTCCCAGGAGCCCACGAAAGAGGCGACAATTGCGCAGATCGCAAGCCCCCCAGGGGGCGGCGAGGTCCAGAGGTGAACCGCGTATGACTTACCTCCGCTGGGCCTCCCAGGAGCTCACGAAAGTGACGACAGTTGCACAGATCGCAAGCCCACCAGGGGGCGGCGAGGACCCGAGGTGGTCCGCGTGGGACTAACCTTCGCTGGGCCTCCCAGGAGCTCACGAAAGTGGCGACAATTGCGCAGATCGCAAGCCCCCCAGGGGGCGGCGAGGTCCCGAAGAGGTCCGCGTGGGACGTACATCCGCTGGGCCTCCAAGGAGCCCACGAAAGTTGCGACAGTTGCGCAGATCGCAAGACCCCCAGGGGGCGGCAAGGTCCCGAGGTGTTCCGCGTATGACGTACCTCAGCTGGTCCCCCCAGGAGCTTACAAAAGTGGCGACAATTGCGCAGATCGCAAGCCCCCCAGGGGGCGGCGAGGTCCCGAGGTGATCAGCGTGGGACGTACCTCCGCTGGGCCTCCCAGCCGCCCACGAAAGTGGCGGCAATTGCGCAGATCGCAAGCCCCCCGGGGCGGCGAGGTACCGAGGTGATCCGCGTGGCGTGTACCTCCGCGGGGCCTCCCAGGAGCACTCGAAAATGGCGACAATTGCGCAGATCGCAAGCCCCCCATGGGGGCGGCGAGGTCCGGAGGTGATCTGCGAAATTATGACGTGCCTCCGCTGGGCTTCCCAGGAGCCCACGAAAGTGGCGACAGTTGCGCAGATCGCAGCCCGACGGCACGAGAGAGAGGAGAGGGGAACACAGGAAACAAGAGAGAAGGAGGGGAGGAGAGGGGAGGAGGAGCAATGACGGGGCGACCACACTGCTCTATTCAAAACGAGAACCCAACACAGGAAGGTTGGGGAAAAAACCTTCCAAGGCTCCCAAGACTTCCTTGTTCTTAAAAAACTGGGGGCGTGTGTTTGTTCCGTTTTCCGCTTTTGGGGTTGCGATCTACCAACATGGAAACAACGCGGTGGCCCAAAACGGAGGAAAAGCGTCGTGCTCGAGCCAATAATTAAAAGAGAACGCAATGCCAACATGGGGTGTCGAAATTGCCCAAACATGACCGGCGTTTGTGGGGAATGCGAAAACACGTTGAACACGTTGCAGAAACAAGCAAAAACGGCGCAGCACGGCGCAACCCGGTTCCAAATCTGAAGACGGAAAGGAGACTGTCATTGAAAGCGAATCAAAAACGGCATTCAAACCTGAAAGAAAACGGTGGCCCACATTTCGCGAAACGGGAACAAAAACTATAACCACAACGGAAAGAAAACGTTGCTCTTGAATACGGGGGGGGGGACAAAAGCCATGCGTGTTTAAGAACATATAAATCCCAGGAGTGCCCAAGAAGGCCCCAAGAGGCCACTAAGAGGCCACAAAGAGGCACCCAAGAGCCCCCAAGAGGGCCCCTAAACCCCCTAAGAGGCCACCAAGAGCCCCCCCCCCAAATGCACGAAATACCACCAAGAAGCACCGCTGGCACCACCGGTGCGGTGCGGGCCGGCATGAAACCCCGGGTGGTGCACGCAACCTCCCGGGACGCACCGTTGGTGCATGCGGCCTGGCACGAAACCCTCCGGGATGCCGGCCTGGGATGCGAGCGTCTGGGAGCGCGCATGTGGGAGCTCCTGGGGAGCGCGTGCGAGCATTCAGGGTGCTTTGGAGTGCTGGGGGGGCGCCCTACGACGACGACGAACGACGAAATACATCCATGGAGGCTTCTGGACATCTCCCCCTTGCCACAAACCCCCCCCTGCTCCCACAGAAACCCCCCACCCCACTGTATAATCATGGGGGGTGCGCCAATGCACCCAGTACGAACGTCCCTGGGAAGGAGAGGGTGCCGGTGCGCCCGGCACGACCCCCCTGGGGAAGGGGGCGAGAGGCCGCGGCGCGGGGGCCGACCGGGCCAGCGTCAGGGCCGCGGTGCGTCTGGCGAACGCGCAGGACGCCGCCGCGAAGCACGCAGTGCTCCTGGTTCCGGCGCGGGCATTTGGATTCTCGACGGCGGAGCTGTACATAAAGGGTGGCGAGAACAAGGAGCCTACCGAACGCTCAGGCCATGGCATGCGGGACCCCTGTGGGCAGGCACCACAGGTCACTCTGACGACGGTCCGCTCTTACACGTGGCCTAATGGAATAAGGGGTTCTAGGTTCCTCCTGGGCGACTGTCTGTCTCGGCGTTCCCGCGTTTTGTTATTATGAGTTGTTTTCTTCTTTCGCTGCGTGTTGCGTTGCATGGTGTCATCACATATCGCATATTGTGGTCGACGCTCCGCTACAATAATCCATTTGAATTCTATAGGCGAACGTGATATCCACATTGTTATGATAAGGCCAGACAGAAATATCCGATGCGTAATACGCACAGCAGAAATCAATGTGAACGTTCGACAACAACAGAACTGCCTGATTGCAAAATCAAACAACGGAAATGCATTTGCGATCCAGACAACAAAACAAACATCACCTTTCACTCGTTCGCAAGGCATCAATTTGTGAAGCCAGAGAAAAGATTCGATGTGCAACCCACACCAGGGAAATCAATGCACAACTCGCAGAAACAACGAATTCGGATGTGTAGACGCACGCGCAGATTCTTATTGTAATCCAAGGTGTCCTTTGAAAGGGCGCAAGAAAACAATGTGGGATAACCCCCACCAAAAAACAAGCATCAACCATGAATTCCTCACGCTTTTTTCCCAACCATCCTGTGGTGTTTGGCCCTCGTTTTGAAAACATAGCGCCCTGTCCCCCTCCTCCACCTCCTCCTCCTCATCCCTCTTCCCATCCCTGTCTCTGCCCTCTGCACGTCCATGCCAGCACACCCATCACACGCGCCGTGGCTCCATAGGGAGCTCCATCGAAGGCCCCAGTGGCAGGGCTCCCATGCGGTTCCCAGCCCATTTCGGCACATTCCTAAAACGTCCCGTCGTGACCTCACAAGGAGCTCCATCGAAGGCGTCAATGGCAAAGTTCGCATGCGGTTCCTCGCCCGTATCGGCACACCCCTCACACGATTCGCGGCCCCATAAAGAACTCGGGCCCCATAAGGAGCTCGACCGAAAGCCTCAATGGCAAGGTTCGCATACCGTGCCCTGCCAATTTCGGCACACCCGTCTCACGTTTCGTGGCCCCATAAAAGGGAAGCTCCACCGAAAGCCTCAGTGGCAAGGATCATATGCAGCACCCGCATCCATGTCGGCATAAGCCTCAAACATTTCGTGGACGGTGGTCCCCGTGGGACAACCCTCCGCTGGACATCCGAGTAGCCTACTTTTCTGAGTCTCGCGGTGGTCCCCGTGGGCTCCCCCCACCATCTCACGTGGATCCTCCTGCATCAACGCGCTTAGCTACCTGCGCACAGATGCGATGTATCATTGTTCCATGCGGGGTCCTGGGGAGCCCCGACCCCTGCCCCGAGGCTGGCTTCTTGTCCTGAATCGTGGTTCGGACGATCACTTGCCCTCTCGTCCCTCCAGTCCTCTGGTACTCCTTGGACCCCCAGAGACTGGCAATCGTATCTCGACTGACTGTGGCACGAACATGTCACGCTTCATTGCGGTGTCGCTTCGGACGAGGGCCCTCGGACAGCGAAAGATGGTCGCATGCACATGCTGAGCCCTCGTCTGACGCTATTGCTTCGGCCCCCATCCTCCCTCCCGTTCCCCCCCTCCTTCGCACCTTTGGACGCCCAAACTGGGTACGAAACAATTGAATACGATGCCCAACCAAACAATGTTGTCCCAAACCGACAGCGGGCGCTGTGGGGCAGGCGGCCGTCAACCTCAGATGGACAAGGTCCGCGGCGACGCCGACAGCGAGCCCTGTTCAAAATGAACAGGAACTTCTGCTAGTCTTCGTGCCCGTTCTTTCCGCACCCATCTCGGTCGTCCCGATCCTCCTCCCCCTCGTCCATCCAACCCCCACTCCTCCCACCCGCATCCACCCTCCTTCGACGTCCACCCCCTCGCCCCTCCCGCGCCCACCCGCCCCCCTTCCCGCCTCGCTCCCTCTCCTCCCTCCTCGCTCCCTCCATACTGCGATCCGACTCCCCGCCCCCTAGGCAGCGCGAAACCCGCGCGGAGCTCCCGGCTGCCAGTGTACCTAGTCGGCGCAGGACGGTTACGC
Organism: Prorocentrum cordatum; assembly: GCA_963575745.1. NCBI lineage: Eukaryota > Dinophyceae > Prorocentrales > Prorocentraceae > Prorocentrum > Prorocentrum cordatum. Next base: position 34,031 of record CAUYUJ010019949.1, on the reverse strand, counting down.
CCCCCCGTTCGGAAGGAGGGGGAGCTCCCCCCTGATCTCTCCCTCGCCCTCCTCCTCCTTCCCTCCTTCCTCGTTCACTTCTCCCACCTTCCCACCTTCCCTCCTTTCTCCTCCTCCTCGTCCACCTTCCCTCCTCCTCCTCCTCCTGCTCCTTGTCCCCCTTCCTCCTTCTGCAGTCACCGTCCTGCCTCCTCCTTCCCTGCCCATCCACTCCCTCTCTCGTCCTCCTCCTCCTCCTCCTCCTCCTCCTCCTCCTCCGCCTCCTCCTCCTCCTCCTCCTCCTCCGCTTCCCCCCCTCCTTCTCCCCCTCCTTCCTGTTCTCCCCCTCGTCCTCCTCATCCTCCTTCCCGTGCTTCTCCCTCCCCAACCTCTGCACGCTCTGAGACGACGGAAGCGGAAGGGGGGCCCGAGGGTGGGGGGACCAGGAGGGGAGGGGAGGGATCGCGCGCGAAACGGGGACGAGCGTTCGGCCGACCTCCCCCCCACGCCCGCCAACAGATGGGCGGCCATCCTAGAGAAGCAAGGGGCACGCGGACGACGATGCAGCCGCAAAACGGTCCAGGCCCATACCGTCCCCCGCGCAAGTGCGACGAGATTTGTACAGATCCGGGTGACCTATAACCCAGGAGCGTGGCCCAAGGACTTGGCAAGTACTACAAGCCCTGGAATCCCACGAGGCGACCCAGGTAAAGCTGGACACTCAACCTGGGAGGGTAAAGGCACGACCCACGAGAGCGAGAGGCAACGACCCACAGAAACGAGGGAGCGCCCCCACCAGAAACCAAGAAGCGCGCCCCCAGGAAACGGTCGACGCCGTGGGTCGTCGTCATCGTGGTCAGTCGGCGTCGTCACCGTCGGCGTCGTCACCGTCGGCGTCGTCTGCGTCGACGGTCGAAACGTGACAAAGCCTGGGGGCGAAACGATACGATTCTACCCTGCTGGTCACGTGACAGCGCAAATGAGTGGAAACAACTCGTTTTCTGGTCGACCCGTCATGTTGCAACGCGGGGGAGGACGAACAAAACCAACAGCCTTCTGTGCTCGCCGCGCGCGACGGCGACGGTGACGACGACATAGACGAGAGCGACGTCCACGATGAAGGCTGCGACGGTGACGATGACGACCAAGACCCCTCCGACCCTTCCTCCACATTCCTCCCTCAACCTTACCCTACCTACCTCGAACTCCTCCACGCCATGGTCCCGGGAATCCGTCTGGCCAGACACACCAAGAACATGGCGGGGAATGGAAGAGCAGCTACTAAGTCCCTCATCCCTCTCCCTTTGGACCCCCCAAACCGAAGCCCCCCCCTCCTCATCACCCCTTTCAACAACTGAATTCTCGACAACCATGCAAGCCTCAAGCCACAAGAGTTTCAGAGAGTCCAAGAAGGGAACCGTCAGGAACCCATGGAACTCCGGGAATCCGTCGGCTATGTTTGATGTCTTGCGGAAGTCATCGATGGGCCACCTGTCACATGGCAATGCCTAAAGCATTAACCGAATACTGCATTCGGAATACACCTATTAGATTCGCCGCGTGGCAGTTCGAGGCGGCAGAAATACTGCTATTACTTGAGCGCCCCAGAGCGCCCCAAGGAGCGCCAAGCAGGTGGCAGCCCCCACGGCCTCAGGCCAAGAGCGTTTTAAAACGGCTGAGGTTGGTCTTAAGACGGCCCAGGAGGCGCCCATGACGCCAAGGGGGGGGGGGCTCCAAGACGACCCTAGGAGGACCCGAAGAGGCACAGTTCAACGATCTTGCTTTGGTGTTTCACACATTTAGGTGTTACCACCTTGTCAAGCTTCCGACCGCCCAGGACGGACCAAGGCATCCAAGAGCTCCCAGGAAGGCCCCAAGACGGCCCAGGAGTCCTCCCCAGAGGGCTCCAGAGGCTCCCATGAGGGCCCCAAGAGGGGAAACCCGAACCGGCATATCGAGCCTTCCCCGCAATTGGCCCACCCAGACTGCCAGCAGGCTCTCAAGAAACCCTCAAGAGGCCCCCAGAAAAGGATACCCCACGGGGCCCACAAAAGGCCCCAGAAGGTCCCGAAAATGCCGCCAAGACGCCCCCGAAGGGCTTCCAAAAAGACCACAAGAAGCCTTCCACAACGGCACCTTGTCCGCGACCCAGGTTGATTTCCAAAGTGACCCAAGAAGCCGTCGAGGGGCTTCCTCCTCCTCCTCCTCCTCCTCCTCCTCCTCCTCCTCCTCCTCCTCCTCCTCCTCCTCCTCCTCCTCCCCCTCCCAGATCGATTCCCCGATCCTCCTTCTCGCCAGCCACGTACACACCACAATAATGCAATATGGTCCGGCGGAATGAGCGAAGCGATCCGCCGCCCCACCGGGTACGGCGTGTGAGATCCACAGCATGGTCTTCAATTGTGATTTGCGTAAGTCTTCTCTCCAGCGCGCGCGCTTGTCAGATCTACCACTGCCTGTGAGCCCTCGCAACCCCTCCTAGAGTCCTCCCCGCGCCTCGCTCATTCCGCCGGCCCGTGGGCCCCAGCGGCGCCGGGGCGCCTTCTGGCCGCCATTTCCGTCCCAAGACGATCCTCTTTCGCGTGCCAGCCATCCAGGCGCCGCCAGGCACTCCTAGGCTCATGTTCACCCTCCTTCAGGCTACTTTGAGCCGTTTCAAATGCGTTTCCACCCCTCTTCGAGCCACATGCACCAGAACACCCCATCAAGCAAAAAACATAATAAAACACAAATGAGTTTGATGATTCTGACCTTTTCGCACTTCTCCTTGCGCCTCTCTCGGAGCTCCCTTGCATCTCCGCTGGCTCTTGCCGCCATCTTAGAACCCAGGAATGCGCTCTACGACCGTCCTGACAGCCTCTCAGACCCATCTTGGGCCGTCTGGCCGTCTTCTTGGCACCGTATTTGGCCCCACTGGGGCGCCCCCTCAGCCTCCAGGGGCTCTTCCAGGAGCCGCAAACAAACCCCGATTGTTTAGTCGCCGCACTTGACACATTCTGGCTCCTTTTTGGGCCCATCCAGAGGTTCCCCTGGGACGAGCCCGACGGTTTTTAGCTTCTCCAGCATCTCTGCAGCCGTCCTAGCCTCAGGGCCATGTGAACCACTCTCCTCGGTGCGCTTTCTGGGACGAAGCCGACGGTTTTTGTTCAGTTCCTCCAGTCTCTCTGCGGCCGTCCTGGCCTCAGGGTTATACGGCACAGAGCTCGCTGCTTTCAGTTCCTCCAGTGTCCCTGCGGCCGTCCTGGGCTCAGGGTCCTAGGACAGAGAGCTTGCCGAGGAGCCCAATGTCCTCTCCATAAAAACCCGCGAGGCCTCCAAGCGGACACCAGCACCATCACCACAACATGTCCTATTCGCGCGCGCGGAGCGGCCGCCGCTCCCACAAAGTCTCCAGGATCCAAAAATTATAGGGCGGCGGTGTCTGCCCCCTCAGGGGCGTTCAATCAGATACCTGCGTGTGAGATCTCCGCCGCATGGTCTGCACAAAGTCTTTCCCCTGAGTCCCTTGCCCACGCACTCATCGTACCCATGCCTTTCCTCAAAACCCTGGCAACCCCTACTGGGGTCCTCCCCGCCGCCTCCTCATTCCGCCGGCCCTGGGGCCTGGGCTGCGGCCAGGGCGCCTGCTGGCCAGCACTTCCGTCCCAAAACGACCCCCCTTTCACGTGCTCGGCTTCCGAGCGCCACCAGCCCTCTCAGACACATCTCCGTGAGCCTACTGGGCCCGATTGGGGGGCCTCTCGGGGCTCTTTCTGGGCTGATCATGACCGCCCTTCGGGCCACCAGCGGCCGTCCCGGATGCCTCTCCAAACGTTGTAAAACACATGAGGTTCTGATGATTATGTCCTTATCGGGCTGTTCCTGGCGCCACTCTTGGAGCTCCAGTGTATCTCCGCGGGCTCTTGCGGCCGTCTTGGAGTCTGCGGATGCTCTCTGCGGCCGCCCTGACAGCATCCCGGGGCCCTCCACGCCCCTATGGACTCCTTTTTGGTGCTGTCGTGAGCGGTCTTGGGCGCGCCCATGGGGTCCCTGGACTTCTGAGGCCTCCAAACTAACCGGCGATTATCCTCTTTGCCGATTTGTATCCCACTTCGGTTTCCTCCGCCGTTTTCGACACCGATGGGTGTCCTTTTCGCCCGTTTTCTGGCCCTCTTTGAGGCCCTCTGGGGATCTGATTGCGTTCTTCTCCGCGCCTTCTTGGACCCTCTGGGGCCGTGCTGGGCCCCCCCCAAAGGAAACTCTGGGCTCTCACCAACAGTGGGGCGGCGGCGTCTGCCCCCTCAGGGGCGTTCAATTGAGTACTACTGCTACTACTTCTACTTTTAAGTCGGGCGCGTCCCCCTACGGGGGGATTGTTGACGAAAAATAAAAAACCCAACAGTACCCCAAACATGTTTAAAAAAATACACCCAAAATGGTCCCCAGATTATGTTTCGTCGAAAATCCCCCTGCAGGGGGACTGGCCCGACTGAATGCTACTGCTGCTGCTGCTGCTGCTGCTGCTGCTGCTGCTGCTGCTGCTGCTGCTGCTGCTGCAGCGCGCACTCGCCCCGTGGCAGCACGCGGGGGCGAAGCGGTGCAATTCCACACGGCTAACGCGATAGCGCAGGCGGGCAGGAGCAATGCGTATGCTGCTCGGCCCGTCGTGAGGCAACGCAGGGGAAGGCAAAGCAATGACCCCGGCGAAGGGCCCAACCGTATGCGGTTGTGAGCATCGCCGTTGTTGGCATCGCCGGTGGCGCTTCCGATGGGGCCACAGAAGGTGTGAGGGGTGTGCCGAAACGGGGCGGGGACGCATGCGGGCGCAGCCATTGAGACCCTCGGTGGCGCTCCATATAGGGCCACGAAACGCTGTTGTGGGTGGGGGAAACGCATGCGGACACCGCCACGGCTGCCTTCGGTGGAGATCCGTGTGAGGCCACGAAAATGAAAAACTGGGCGGGGGAAAACGCATGCGGACACCGACTCAGGGGGCGCGTGGGGTGTGGGGGGGTGCCGTGCCGAAATAAAAGGGTCGGGGCGGAGGGGGCGCGCTGGCTGGTGGGTGGGGGGGATGCGGAGGGGGCGCGCGGGATGGGGGGGGGCCATACCGAAATTCGCCGGCCCAACGGGCCAGAGGGGTGCTAAAATCTCCGGTAACTGCTAAACAGTATTTCCACTTCGCGCGCGGGGGGCGGCCCCTGGGGGTCCCCGGAGGAAAGGTACCCCGGCAGGGTCGGATCAGAGATGGTTTTCTGTCTGGGCGCCGCCCTCGAGACCCTCCAGAGAGCCCCAAGAAGGATCAAGAGGCCTCCAAGGGGCCCCCAAGATGATGCAAGAGGGCTCGAAAAAGCCACAAGATCGCTCCAAGACGCCCAAGATGGCCCCCAGACGCCCCAAGAGGCCTCCAAGAGCACTCTCAGGAGGGATTCATTTACGGGCGCAGCCCGTAATTTGATTCTCGCGAGGTAGACACTGACAGACTGAACTGAACCACCAGGCCGTTAGATGGCAGTTTTATTTCCGCGGGTGAGGATATTTCGGGTGGCAGTTTTAATATTTCGGTGGCAGTTTTAAGCCAGCGGGTGAGAGGATATTTCGGTGGCAGTTTTAAGCGCCAGCGGGTGAGGATATTTCGGTGGCAGTTTTAAGCCAGCGGGTGAGGATATCTCGGGTGAGGATATTTCGGTGGCAGTTTTACGCCAGCGGGTGGGGATATTTCGGGTATTTCGGGTTGGCTGGTTTAAGCCAGCGGGTGGAGGATATCTCGCGTGGCAGTTTTAAGCCAGCGGGTGATGATATTTCGGATGAGGATATTTCGGGTGGCTGTTTTAAGCCAGCGGGTGAGGATATTTCGGGTGGCAGGTTTAAGCCAGCGGGTGAGGATATCTCGGGTGGCAGTTTTAAGCCAGCGGGTGAGGATATCTCGGGTGGCAGTTTTAAGCCACCGGGTGAGAGTATTTGGGTGGCAGTTTTAAGCCAGCGGGTGGGGATATTTCGGGTGGCAGTTTTAAGCCAGCTGGTGAGCATATTTCGGTGGCAGTTTTAAGCCAGCGGGTGAGGATATTTCGGTGGCAGTTTTAAGCGCCAGCGGGTGAGGATGTTTCGGTGGCAGTTTTACGCCAGCGGGTGAGGATATCTCGGGTGAGGATATTTCGGTGGCAGTTTTACGCCAGCGGGTGAGGATATTTCGGGTGTCAGTTTTACGCCAGCGGGTGAGGATATTTTCGGGTACGTCAGTTTTCGCCAGAGGGTGGGATATCTCGCGTGGCAGTTTAGCCAGCGGTGTGTAGAATTTCGGATTGAGGATATCTCGGGTGGCAGGTTTTAGCCAGCGGGTGAGGATATCTCGGGTGGCAGTTTTAAGCCAGCGGGTGAGGATATCTCGGGTGGCAGTTTTAAGCCAGCGGGTGAGGATATTTCGGTGGAAGTTTAAAGCCAGCGGGTGAGGATATCTCGGGTGAGGATATTTTGGTGGCAGTTTTAAGCCAACGGGTGAGGATATTTCGGGTGGCAGTTTTAAGCCAGCGGGTGTGGATATTTTGCGTGGCAGTTTTAAGCCAGCGGGTGAGAGGATATTTCGGGTGGCAGTTTTAAGCGCCAGCGGTCGTTTTGTCATAATGTGGGGAGATGTTTCGGTGGCACTTTTAAGCCAGCGGGTGAGCATATCTCGGGTGAGGATATTTCGGTGGCAGTTTTAAGCCAGCGGGTGAGCATATCTCGGGTGAGGATATTTCGCGTGGCAGTTTTACGCCAGCGGGTGAGGATATCTCGCGTGGCAGTTTTAAGCCAGCGGGTGAAGATATTTCGGATGAGGATATTTCGGGTGGCAGTTTTAAGCCAGCGGGTGAGGATATTTCGGGTGGCAGGTTTAAGCAAGCGGGTGAGGATATCTCGGGTGGCAGTTTTACGGCAGCGGGTCGAAGGAAATCCCGGTCGGCAGTTTTTTAAAGCAGCGGCGTGAGGATATTTCCGGTGGATGTTTTAAGCCAGCGGGTGAGGATATCTCGGTGTGAGGATATTTTGGTGGCAGATTTAAGCCAAAACAGGGTTGAGGTTATTTCGGGTGGCAGTTTTAAGCCAGCGGGTGAGGTTATTCGCGTGGCAGTGTTAAGCCCAGCGGTAGAGGATATCTCGGGTGGCAGTTTTAAGCTGCGGTGTGAGGATATTTCGGTCTGTCAGTTTTAAGCCAAGCGGTGAGGATTTTCTGGTGGCTGTTTTAAGCAGCGTGTGAGGATATCTGGGTGGCAAGTTTCTTAGGCCAGCGGAGTGAGTATATATCGGGTGAGGATAGGTCGGTGGCAGTTTTTAGCCTGCGGAGGGAGGATATTTCGGGTGGCAGTTTTAAGCCACGATGCACTAGTCCCAGGGCATGACAATTCCTTGTGTTGCTGCAAACTTGGGCGACACGGAAATGCATCTGGGCGGTACGTTTACCGTCTTGTCTCGGGTGCCTGCCTTGACTGGTCTTGCTTTGGAACGTGGCTTGAATTTCGACCGGTTGGCCAAAATCAACCAGAGCCGGTCTTTGTTGGCACGGAAAGAATACGAAGCTGCGAAATGGCCACCGCTCGAAGCCAATGCGCTTCGACATTTTCAGTCGGTCCTTGCAGAGCTGTTGCTGAAACGGGGGTCTCCCGAAGCAGCTGTGCTGGACACGATCGGCGGCTTGGCCGAAACAGCAGCTGAGCAATTGTCACTGCCTGACTTCTCTGCGGAACTGTGAGCACTTTCTAGGGTGGAAACGCTGCGCAATCATCGTGGCGGCGACGGCCGGTGCCATTTCTACCATAATTTCTACCGGGAGAGTGCGGAAGGGCTCTCGCACGGGGGCGGCTTGTGCAGTTTGAGCAGAGATGGCACCCACGACGAAGAGGAGGGGGCAGGAGCAGGAGGAGGAGGAGGAGGAGGAGCAGGATGATGATGATGATGATGATGATGATGATGATGATCATGATGATCATGATGATCATGGTGCTGATGCTGAGGAGGACGATGATGATGATGATGATGATTAGGATGAGGATGAGGATGAGGATGAGGATGATGACGATGAGGATTATGACGGCGGGGATGAGGCGATGGAAGGAGGACGAGGGAGGAGGAGGGGTGGAAGGAGGGCACGGAGATCGGGGAAAGGGTGCTCGCAAGGAGAGTGGCAAGGGGAAGAGGAAGGCGCTGGACGAGGAGGCCGACGAGGAGGAAGGAGGCGGAGGACAAGGCAAGAGGCGGCGGGAGGAGGATTTCATTGAAAATGGACGACGGGGGGGGGGAGATCAGCTCGAGGGCGGAGGACGCGGACGGGATGAGGAGGCGGCAGAAGGGAGGAGGTGGAAGTGGAGGAGTCGTAGGAGGAGGAGGAGGAGGTGGAAGAGGAGGAGGAGGAGGAGGAAGAGGAGGGAGGAACCGAGAAGAGCTCTGTGCTCGGCCCGGGCATCCAGCCGCCACGCGATGCATCATCTGCATGGTCGGCCCAGCCGACGGCTACGCCTCCAGCGAGGTGCTGCGCCCGTATATATGCTCGCCCCTTGGCGTGGGGCTGGCGGGGGGCCAAGGGGCGAGCTGTCCGGTGATTGTTTTTGGCGGGCGTGGTCTTACAAGCCCGGCTGGGCCAGGATTTTTTTTGTGCTCTTTAAAAAGAAACAAGGACAGACGCCTCTCTGCTGCTGCCGGAGGCCTCAGGCTGAGTAGAGGCTCTCCACGAGACCCTAAATTGATGGCGCCAGGGCGCTTGGGGCCTCAAGGCCCTTGGTTCCTGGGCACAGCAGGCACAGGCACAGCAGGCACAGGCACCTCCTCCCCTCCCCCTGCCTGCCCGAGGCAACGTAGTGAAATGGGAAAGTGCAATAGAATAGGGCTAGCAGACTAAGCCAGAACCCCCCCCCCCTTCCCTGGGGCAGGATCGGGATTGTAGTCAAATAGGGCATCCTATCTCCCACATTCTGACCTTCCTGGGTTCAATTCCTGGTGGTGCCTGTGGGGCGTGCTTGCGGGGGGATTGCAGTTGACATTTCAGGGGAAATCACTGTAGAAAGGATTCTGAAGTAAAGCCTTTTTGATCTCTGTAGAGCTTTGCGTGCCGAGGAATTCTGGGATTTAGACAAATGAGCGCCGTGTGCGGGGACGCGCTGCGCAGAGGCAAGAAATCCCCAATTCGGGGCCCCTGGATGAAACCTAAGGGCCCCCCTGGGCCCCCATGCAAGGTAGGCGCCTGGCACAGGGCCCCCCTGTCAGGCGCAGATGCGCGCTACCCTCTGGTGTGCCTGCGAGGCCTTGAGGCTGCAGCCCTCACTGGGACAAAAATGCGGGCCCGCCCCCAAGCCTGCTAAGCTTGGGCCCGCGGGAGGTGGGCCCGCTCCCACGCCTGCTAGGTGCGGGCCCGCGGGGGGTGGGCCCGCTCCCACGCCTGCCAGGCGCGGGCCTGCGGGAAGTGGGCCCGCGCCCACGCCTGCTAAGCGCGGGCCCACGGGAGGCGGGCCCGCTCCCAAGCCTGCTGAGCGCGGGCCCGCGGGAGGCGGGCCCGCTCCCACGCCTGCTAAGCTTGGGCCCGCGGGCGGCGGGCCCGCACCCGCGCCTGCTAGGCGCGGGCCTGCGGGATGCGGGCCCACTCCCACGCTTGCTAGGCGCGGGCCCACGGGAGGTGGGCCCGCGCCCGCGCCTGCTAGGCGCGGGCCCGCGGGAGGTGGGCCCGCTCCCGCGCCTGCTAGGCGCGGGCCCGCGGGAGGTGTTCCGCGCCCAAGCCTGCTAAGCGCGGGCCCACGGGGGGTGGGCCCGCTCCCACGCCTGCTGGCGCGCGGGCCCGCGGGAGGTGGGCCCGCTCACGCGCCTGCTAGGCGCGGGCCCGCGGGGGGTGGGCCCGCCCCCACGCCTGCCAAGCGCGGGCCCACGGGCCGCTCCCACGCCTGCTAGGCGCGGGCCCGCGGGCGGCGGGCCCGCTCCCTCGCCTGCCAGGCGCGGGCCTGCGGGAGGTGGGCCCGCCCCCGCGCCTGCCAGGCGCGGACCCACGGGAGGTGGGCCCGCTCCCACGCCTGCTGGGCGCGCGCCCACGGGGGGTGGGTCCGAGCACGTGCTTACCCGAAGCTTGCCCCACGCCTACCCCAAGCCTACCCTAGGCTTACCCTACGCCTGCCCTGCGCCTACCCGAGGCTTGCACTAGGGCAAGCCTAGGCCCGCCCTGCCGACCTGGGCGCCGATGAGCGTCACTTTCCCATCAGCCGCTTTGACATTTTGCCTCACTCCCCCCACCGCACCATGCGCAGCCGTGGGTACAATCGAATGCACTGGAACTTCCTGAGCGGGCCCGCCCCCGCGCCTGCTAGGCGCGGGCCCACGGAAGGTGGGCCCGCCCCCGCGCCTGCTAAGCGCGGGCCCCGCGGGGGGGTGGGCCCGCTCCCACGCCTGCTAGGCGCGGGCCCGCGGGAAGTGGGTCCGCCCCCACGCCTGCCAGGCGCGGGCCTGCGGGAAGTGGGCCCGCGCCCACGCCTGCCAGGCGCGGGCCCACGGGGGGTGGGCCCGCCCCCACGCCTGCTTAGCGCTAGGCGCCCCCGCAGCCTCCAGAGGCTTTCCAGGAGACCCTGAATTGATGGCGCCAGCGAGCTTGGGGCCGCAAGGTCCTTGGCTTCTGGGCACAGCAGGCGCAGGCACAGCAGACACAGGCATCTCCTCCCCTCCCCCCGCCTGCCTGAGGCAACGCAGTGAAATGGGAAAGTGCAATAGAATAGGGCGAGCAGACTACGCAATAACCCCCCTTCCTTGGATGAATATCGACATCGTAGTCAAATGGGGCATTTCACCTCCCACATTCTGACCTTCTTGGGTTCAATTCCTGGTGGTGCCTGTGGGGCCTACTTGCTGGAGGTTGTCATGGCATTGACAGTGACATTTCAGGGGAAATCACTGTAGAAAGGATTCTGTACAAGTAAAGCCCTTTTGATCTCTGTAGAGCTTTGCGTGCCGAGGAATTCTGGAATTTAGATAAATGAGCGCCGTGTGCGGGGACGCGCTGCGCAGAGGCAAGAAATCCCCAATTCGGGGCCCCTGGATGAAACCGAAGGGCCCCCTGGGGCCCCCATGCAAAAAAAAAAAAAATAAAGGGTAAAAAAAATAAAGGCGCCAGGCACAAGGGCACCCCCTGTCAGACGCAGATGCGCGCTACCCTCTGGGTGCGCAAGATACATATAGATATACCGCAATGGACAAAAAGGCAAACAAACCAAAAGGGCGCCGGCCCCGCTGCTGGCTGCTGCTGCTGCTGCTGGCCATTGCTGCCGCAAGCGTGGCCACCGCCACCGCCACCACTGCGAAAGCCGCCGCCACCGCTGCCGCCGCAGCCGCCACCCCAGCCGCTGCCTCTGGCATTGCCACCCAGGCCCGCCGCCGCCGCCGCCACTGCTGCGCCGACAGCCACCACCCCCCGCCGCAAAACCGCCAGCGAGAACCAACCCTCCACCGCCACTGGCCAGCAAACAAACAAACGCGCCTGCCCCGGGCACGCCGCAGCCACTACCACCACCGCAGCCACCGCCCCTCGCCCCCCGCCCAGCACTGCTGTCACAGTTTCAGGCGAATGTCCCCCCCCGCAGCTGCGAACACGCCCCCCGCACACGGGCCCCACCACCCGCCCCGCCCGCCCCCGCCGCCTACACCACAATCACTCCCACTGCCGCTGGCGGCCCAGCCGCCTCCGCCCGCCGCCGCCGCTTGCCCGAGGCACCCAACACCGCGGCCCCCAGATCCTCTTCAGCCCCAGTGGCGGCCGCGCTCGCCGCCGCCGCTGCTGCCGCCACCGCCACCGCCGCCGCCGCCGCCCATGCAGAACCACTACCAACACCGCGGCGACGACAGCCACCGCCCCCCAACCACGGCTGCCGCCAACCGCTGCCCACCAATGCTGCCACCACGCACCCAACCGCCAGACCAGCCACCACCACCACCCCACCCACCACGACGAGACGACGACGACGACCGCCACCACTACACACCACTGCAAAACCTCTACTCCCACCTGCCACTACTACTCTACCTACCACTACCATTACCTAACTAACTAACGACTACTACTAATACTACTACACTACCTACTATACTACCACCACTACCAATACTACTACTACTACTACTACTACTACTACTACTACTACTACTACTACTACTACTACTACTGCTACTACTACTACTACTACTACTACCACCACTACTACTACTTCTACTACTACTGCTACTACTACTACTACCACTACAACTGCCACTACTACTACTACTACTACTACTACTACTACTACTACTACTACTGCCACTACTCCTACTACTACTACTACTACTAATACTGCTACTACTACTACCACTACCACTACCACTACCACTACTACTACCACCACTACTACTACTACTACTCTTGCTGCTACTACCACCACTGCCACAACTACCACCACCACCGCCACTACCACTACTACTACTAACTACTATCACCGCTACTACGACCACCGCTGTTTCTACTACTACTGCCACCACCACTACCACCCCTACTACTACTACTACTACTACTACCACTACTACTACTACTACTACAACTACTACCACTACTACTACTACTACTACCACTACTACCACGACGACGACGACTACGACGACCACGACGACTACTACTACTACTTCTACTACTACTACTACTACTACTACTACCACCATTACTGCCACTAATACTACGACTACTCGGCTTACCCGAGGCCTACTTTAAACTTACCCTGGGCCTACCCTAAGCTTGCTTTCGGCTTGCCTTCGGCTTGACTTGGGCTTGCCCGAGGCTTGCCCCGCGCCTACCCTAAGCCTACCCTAGGCTCACCCCACGCTTACCTTACGTCTAACTTGGGCTTACCCGAGGCTTGCCCTGGGGTAAGCCTGGGCTCGCCCTAAGCTTACCCTAGGCTTACCCTACGCTTACTTTACGCCCGCCCTGGGCTTAGCCTAAGCGCGCCATAGGCATGCCCCAAGCCCACTTTAAGCCTACCTTGAACTTACCCTGGGCGTGCCCTAGGCCCTAGGCCCACCCTAGGCTTACCCCGGGCTTGCCCCAAGCTTGCCTCAAGCTTGCCTGAAGCCTGCCCCAGGCCTACCTTGACCTTACCCTAGGCTTACCTTAGGCTTGCCTTTCGCTTGCCTTGGGCTTACCTCAGGCCTACCCTGGGCTTACCTTGGGCTTGCCTTGGTGCTACCTTAGGCCTCCCCTCGACTTAATTAACCCTAGGCTTGCCCTGCGCTTACCCTGAGCTTGCCTTTAACCTTCTCTGGGCTTACCTCGGGCTTGCTCTGGGCTTGCCCTGGGCTTGCCCTGGGCCTACCCTAGGCTTACCCTAAGCGTGCCCCAGGCTTGCCCTAAGCCCCCAAGCCTGCCCGAAGCTTACCTGAAGCCGACTTTTGGCTTAACTTGCGCCTGCCCTGGGCTCGCCCTGCGCTTGCAGTAAGCCTGGCCTAGGCCTACCCTAAGCCTACCCTTCGCTTAGCCTGGGCTTGCCTTTTGGCCTGCCCTGCGATTTGCCCTGCGCTCACCCTAGGCGGTGACGGGCCCACGGGGGGCAGGCCCGCCCCCCCCCCCCCCGAGCGCGGGCTGCATTGAAGGGGCAGGAATGCGGGGAGGCGGGCCCATAGGAATATGCAAGACATGGTGCAGCGGCCAGGTCCCTCGATTAGACTTCGCCTGGCAGGGCGCCTGGCGTGGCTGGGTTCAACTCCGCCCACCCCCCCCCCCGCCCCGCGCGGCCCGCTCCACGGGAGGTGGGCCCGCTCGCGCGCCTGCTAGGCGCGGGCCCACGGGAGGTGGGCCCGCCCCCACGCCTGCCAGGCGCGGGCCCACGGGAGGTGGGCCCGCCCCCACGCCTGCTAGGCGCGGGCATCCCTGGAGGTGGGCCCGCTCCCACGCCTGCTGGGCGCGGGCCCGCGGGGGGTGGGCCCGCCCCCACGCCTGCTAGGCGCGGGCCCAAGGGAGGTGGGCCCGCCCCCAAGCCTGCTAAGCTTGGGCCCGCGAGAGGTGGGCCCGCTCCCACGCCTGCTAGGTGCGGGCCCGCGGGGGGTGGGCCCGCTCCCACGCCTGCCAGGCGCGGGCCTGCGGGAAGTGAGCCCGCGCCCACGCCTGCTAAGCGCGGGCCCACGGGAGGCGGGCCCGCTCCCAAGCCTGCTGAGCGCGGGCCCGCGGGAGGCGGGCCCGCTCCCACGCCTGCTATGCTTGGGCCCGCGGGCGGCGGGCCCGCCCCCGCGCCTGCTAGGCGCGGGCCTGCGGGATGCGGGCCCACTCCCACGCTTGCTAGGCGCGGGCCCACGGGAGGTGGGCCCGCGCCCGCGCCTGCTAGGCGCGGGCCCACGGGCGGTGGGCCCGCTCCCGCGCCTGCTAGGCGCGGGCCCGCGGGAGGTGTTCCGCGCCCAAGCCTGCTAAGCGCGGGCCCACGGGGGGTGGGCCCGCTCCCACGCCTGCTGGCGCGCGGGCCCGCGGGAGGTGGGCCCGCCCACGCGCCTGCTAGGCGCGGGCCCGCGGGGGGTGGGCCCGCCCCCACGCCTGCCAAGCGCGGGCCCACGGGCGGTGGGCCCGCGCCCACGCCTGCTAGGCGCGGGCCCGCGGGCGGCGGGCCCGCTCCCACGCCTGCCAGGCGCGGGCCAGCGGGAGGTGGGCCCGCCCCCGCGCCTGCCAGGCGCGGACCCACGGGAGGTGGGCCCGCTCCCACGCCTGCTGGGCGCGCGCCCACGGGGGGTGGGTCCCTGAGCAACGTCTTACCCGCAAAGAGGATAAAGCATGCCCACGCCTACCCCAACCTACCCTAGGCTTACCCCCTACTCCTGCCCTGCGCCTACCCGAGGCTTGCACTAGGGCAAGCCTAGGCTCGCCCTGCCGTCCTGGGCGCCGATGAGCGTCACTTTCCCATCAGCCGCTTTGACATTTTGCCTCACTCCCCCCACCGCACCATGCGCAGCCGTGGATACAATCGAATGCACTGGAACTTCCTGAGGGGGCCCGCCCCTGCGCCTGCTAGGCGCGGGCCCACGGAAGGTGGGCCCGCCCCCGCGCCTGCTAAGCGCGGGCCCCGCGGGGGGGTGGGCCCGCTCCCACGCCTGCTAGGCACGGGCCCGCGGGAAGTGGGTCCGCCCCCACGCCTGCCAGGCGCGGGCCTGCGGGAGGTGGGCCCGCGCCCACGCCTGCCAGGCGCGGGCCCACGGGGGGTGGCCCGCCCCCACGCCTGCTAAGCGCTAGGCGCCCCCGCAGCCTCCAGAGGCTTTCCAGGAGACCCTGAATTGATGGCGCCAGCGAGCTTGGGGCCGCAAGGTCCTTGGCTTCTGGGCACAGCAGGCACAGGCACAGCAGACACAGCATCTCCTCACACTCGGGCCGCCTGCCTAGGCAACGCCCCAAAGATGGAAAGTGCAATAGAAATAGGGCGAGCACAGACTACGCAATAAAACCAACCCCCCCTTCCTTGGAAGAATATCGACATCGTAGTCAAATGGGGCATTTCACCTCCCACATTCTGACCTTCTTGGGTTCAATTCCTGGTGGTGCCTGTGGGGCCTACTTGCTGGAGGTTGTCATGGCATTGACAGCGACATTTCAGGGGAAATCACTGTAGAAAGGATTCTGTGCAAGTAAAGCCTTTTTGATCTCTGTAGAGCTTTGCGTACCGAGGAATTCTGGAATTTAGATACATGAGCGCCGTGTGCGGGGACGCGCTGCGCAGAGGCAAGAAATCCCCAATTCGGGGCCCCTGGATGAAACCGAAGGGCCCCCTGGGGCCCCCATGCAAGGTAGGCGCCTGGCACAGGGCCCCCCTGTCAGGCGCAGATGCGCGCTACCCTCTGGTGTGCCTGCAAGGCCTTGAGGCTTCAGCCCTCACTGGGACAAAAATGCAAAACAAATAGGGGGCGCTGCCCCTGCTGCTGCTGCTGCTGGCCATTGCTGCCACAAGCGTGGCCACCGCCACCGCCACCACTGCGTAAGCCGCCGCCACCGCTGCCGCCGCAGCCGCCACCCCTGCCGCTGCCTCTGGCATTGCCACCCAGGCCCGCCGCCGCCGCCGCCACTGCTGCGCCGACAGCCACCACCCCCCGCCGCTAACCCGCCAGCGAGAACCAACCCTCCACCGCCACTGGCCAGCAAACAAACAAACGCGCCTGCCCCGGGCACGCCGCAGCCACTACCACCACCGCAGCCACCGCCCCTCGCCCCCCGCCCAGCACTGCCCCGCCACCATCTCCGCCCCCGCCGCAGCTGCGAACACTGCCCCCGCCACGGCCCCACCACCCGCCCCGCCCGCCCCCGCCGCCTACACCACAATCATTCCCACTGCCGCTGGCGGCCCTGCCGCCACCGCCCGCCGCCGCCGCTTGCCCGAGGCACCCAACACCGCGGCCCCCAGATCCTCTTCAGCCCCAGTGGCGGCCGCGCTCGCCGCCGCCGCTGCTGCCGCCACCGCCACCGCCGCCGCCGCCGCCCATGCAGACCCACTACCAACACCGCGGCGACGACAGCCACCGCCCCCACCACGGCTGCCGCCACCGCTGCCACCACTGCTGCCACCGCGCACGCCACCGCCACCGCCACCACCACCACCACCACCACCACGACGACGACGACGACGACGACCGCCACCACTACCACCACCACTGCAACCACTACTCCCACCGCCACTACCACCACTACCAATACTACTACTACTACTACTACTACTACTACTACTACTACTACTACTACTACTACTACTACTACTACTACTACTACTACTACTACTACTACTACTACTACTACTACTACTACTACTACTACTACTACTACTACTACTACTACTACTACTACTACTACTACTACTACTACTACCACTTACTACTGCCAGGGGGGGGGGGGGGGGGGGGGGGGTGGGGGGGGAGGGGGTTTTTCTACAACTACACTTCTATCTACTACTACTACTACTAACCTGCCACTACCACTACTCCTACAACTACTACAACTACTACTACTACTAACCACTAAACCACACCACTACACTACTACTAACCACCACTACTACTACTACTACTCTTGCTGCTACTACCACCACTGCCTCAACTACCACCACCACCGCCACTACCACTACTACTACTAACTACTATCACCGCTACTACGACTACCGCTGTTTCTACTACTACTGCCACCACCACTACTACCCCTACTACTACTACTACTACTACTACTACTACTACTACTACTACTACTACTACTACTACTACTACTACTACTACTACTACCACTAACTACTACTTCTACTACTACTTCTACTACTACTACTACTACTACTACTACTACTACTACTACTACTACTACTACTACTACTACTACTACTACTACCACCATTACTGCCACTAATACTACGACTACTCGGCTTACCCGAGGCCTACTTTAAACTTACCCTGGGCCTACCCTAAGCTTGCTTTCGGCTTGCCTTCGGCTTGACTTGGGCTTGCCCGAGGCTTGCCCCGCGCCTACCCTAAGCCTACCCTTGGCTTACCCCACGCTTACCTTACGTCTAACTTGGGCTTACCCGAGGCTTGCCCTGGGGTAAGCCTGGGCTCGCACTAAGCTTACCCTAGGCTTACCCTACGCTTACTTTACGCCCGCCCTGGGCTTAACCTAAGCGCGCCATAGGCATGCCCCAAGCCCACTTTAAGCCTACATTGAACTTACCCTGGGCGTGCCCTAGGCTTGCCCTAGGCCCACCCTAGGCTTACCCTGGGCTTGCCCCAAGCTTGCCTCAAGCTTGCCTGAAGCCTGCCCCAGGCCTACCTTAAGCTTACCCTAGGCTTACCTTAGGCTTGCCTTTCGCTTGCCTTGGGCTTACCCCAGGCCTACCCTGGGCTTACCTTGGGCTTGCCTTGGTGCTACCTTTGGCCTCCCCTCGACTTAATTAACCCTAGGCTTGCCCTGCGCTTACCCTGAGCTTGCCTTTAACCTTCTCTGGGCTTACCTCGGGCTTGCTCTGGGCTTGCCCTGGGCTTGCCCTGGGCCTACCCTAGGCTTACCCTAAGCGTGCCCCAGGCTTGCCCTAAGCCTCCCAGCCTGCCCGAAGCTTACCTGAAGCCGACTTTTGGCTTAACTTGCGCCTGCCCTGGGCTCGCCCTGCGCTTGCAGTAAGCCTGGCCTAGGCCTACCCTAAGCCTACCCTTAGCTTAGCCTGGGCTTGCCTTTTGGCCTGCCCTGCGATTTGCCCTGCGCTCACCCTAGGCGGTGACGGGCCCGCGGGGGGCAGGCCCGCCCCCCCTCCCCCCGAGCGCGGGCTGCATTGAAGGGGCAGGAATGCGGGGGGGCGGGCCCATAGGAATATGCAAGACATGGTGCAGCGGCCAGGTCTCTCGATTAGACTTCGCCTGGCAGGGCGCCTGGCGTGGCTGGGTTCAACTCCGCCCCCCCCCCCCCGCACCGCGCGGCCCGCTCCACGGGAGGTGGGCCCACTCGCGCGCCTGCTAGGCGCGGGCCCACGGGAGGTGGGCCCGCCCCCACGCCTGCCAGGCGCGGGCCCACGGGAGGTGGGCCCGCCCCCACGCCTGCTAGGCGCGGGTATCCCAGGAGGTGGGCCCGCTCCCACGCCTGCTGGGCGCGGGCCCGCGGGGGGTGGGCCCGCCCCCACGCCTGCTAGGCGCGGGCCCAAGGGAGGTGGGCCCGCCCCCAAGCCTGCTAAGCTTGGGCCCGCGGGAGGTGGGCCCGCTCCCACGCCTGCTAGGTGCGGGCCCGCGGGGGGTGGGCCCGCTCCCACGCCTGCCAGGCGCGGGCCTGCGGGAAGTGGGCCCGCGCCCACGCCTGCTAAGCGCGGGCCCACGGGAGGCGGGCCCGCTCCCAAGCCTGCTGAGCGCGGGCCCGCGGGAGGCGGGCCCGCTCCCACGCCTGCTAAGCTTGGGCCCGCGGGCGGCGGGCCCGCCCCCGCGCCTGCTAGGCGCGGGCCTGCGGGATGCGGGCCCACTCCCACGCTTGCTAGGCGCGGGCCCACGGGAGGTGGGCCCGCGCCCGCGCCTGCTAGGCGCGGGCCCACGGGAGGTGGGCCCGCTCCCGCGCCTGCTAGGCGCGGGCCCGCGGGAGGTGTTCCGCGCCCAAGCCTGCTAAGCGCGGGCCCACGGGGGGTGGGCCCGCTCCCACGCCTGCTGGCGCGCGGGCCCGCGGGAGGTGGGCCCGCTCACGCGCCTGCTAGGCGCGGGCCCGCGGGGGGTGGGCCCGCCCCCACGCCTGCCAAGCGCGGGCCCACGGGCCGCTCCCACGCCTGCTAGGCGCGGGCCCGCGGGCGGCGGGCCCGCTCCCACGCCTGCCAGGCGCGGGCCTGCGGGAGGTGGGCCCGCCCCCGCGCCTGCCAGGCGCGGACCCACGGGAGGTGGGCCCGCTCCCACGCCTGCTGGGCGCGCGCCCACGGGGGGTGGGTCCGAGCACGTGCTTACCCGAAGCTTGCCCCACGCCTACCCCAAGCCTACCCTAGGCTTACCCTACGCCTGCCCTGCGCCTACCCGAGGCTTGCACTAGGGCAAGCCTAGGCTCGCCCTGCCGACCTGGGCGCCGATGAGCGTCACTTTCCCATCAGCCGCTTTGACATTTTGCCTCACTCCCCCCACCGCACCATGCGCAGCCGTGGATACAATCGAATGCACTGGAACTTCCTGAGCGGGCCCGCCCCCGCGCCTGCTAGGCGCGGGCCCACGGAAGGTGGGCCCGCCCCCGCGCCTGCTAAGCGCGGGCCCCGCGGGGGGGTGGGCCCGCTCCCACGCCTGCTAGGCACGGGCCCGCGGGAAGTGGGTCCGCCCCCACGCCTGCCAGGCGCGGGCCTGCGGGAGGTGGGCCCGCGCCCACGCCTGCCAGGCGCGGGCCCACGGGGGGTGGGCCCGCCCCCACGCCTGCTAAGCGCTAGGCGCCCCCGCAGCCTCCAGAGGCTTTCCAGGAGACCCTGAATTGATGGCGCCAGCGAGCTTGGGGCCGCAAGGTCCTTGGCTTCTGGGCACAGCAGGCACAGGCACAGCAGACACAGGCATCTCCTCCCCTCCCCCCGCCTGCCTGAGGCAACGCAGTGAAATGGGAAAGTGCAATAGAATAGGGCGAGCAGACTACGCAATAACCCCCCCTTCCTTGGAAGAATATCGACATCGTAGTCAAATGGGGCATTTCACCTCCCACATTCTGACCTTCTTGGGTTCAATTCCTGGTGGTGCCTGTGGGGCCTACTTGCTGGAGGTTGTCATGGCATTGACAGTGACATTTCAGGGGAAATCACTGTAGAAAGGATTCTGTGCAAGTAAAGCCTTTTTGATCTCTGTAGAGCTTTGCGTACCGAGGAATTCTGGAATTTAGATAAATGAGCGCCGTGTGCGGGGACGCGCTGCGCAGAGGCAAGAAAAATTCGGGGCCCCTGGATGAAACCGAAGGGCCCCCGGAGTATGGGAGATTGCCCCATTTTACTACAATGTCGATATTATTTCAGGGAAGGGGGGGTGTGGGCTTAGTCTGCTCGCCCCGTTCTATTGCATTTTCCCATTTCACTGCGTTGCCTCAGGCAAGCGGGGGGGGGGGGAAGCAGAAGCAGCAGCAGCAGGGGCAGCGCCCCCTATTTGTTTTGCATTTTTGTCCTGGTGAGGGCTGCAGCCTCAAGGCCTTGCAGGCACACCAGAGGGTAGCGCGCATCTGCGTCTGACAGGGGGGCCCTGTGCCAGGCGCCCACCTTGCATGGGGGCCCCATTCCTGATGGTGCCTTTGGGGCCTGCTTGGGAGCGCAGGACGGCCCCGCGCACCCCCCGCCCCCTGGGGACAACTGGAGCTTCCTGGGGGCTGGGCTGGCTCTGCTGGGGCGGGGCCTGCGGGGGCTGGGCGCGGCCCTGAGGCAGCTGCGGGGCCACGCATCTGGAAGCGGAAGCGGAGGCAACGCAAAATCCATCGAGCAGCCGGGCTTGTAAGACCACGCCCGGCTACAAGTTCCGCTGCTCTCCAGACTTCTCCGGCGGCGCCTTGTGACCAGGATCCCGGAACGAATCGGACCGTGGCGACAAGGGAGGCGCAAGGATATCGGTAACGTTTCCTCCGCTGACCTACAAAGACATCCAGTGTCTCGGTTCGTTCGAGCAATTACAGTCAACCAGTATAGTAAGGATGCGCGATAAGGATGCAAGGGCCTTGGACGCCCATCTCGAAGCTATTCGAGCGGGGCGCGGCCAGCGAAGGTGGTTAAGGATGGACCAAGGAGGCGAGGATGCAAGGGTACCCTTGGGAAGGTTGCCCATCCTTACCGTGCGGGGTGACTGTAGATCCCAGGCCCACTTCTCCTGGGCGGGTTCCCCGTACATCCCAAATGTGGGGCTCTTGTCATTGGTGTAGCCCCCCACCGCCTCCACTCACCTGCCTCCTTCCTCTCTCTCACTCAGAGTCAGACGAGCTCATACCCAAGCTCACTCATGCACAGATTCACTCTACCCCAGTCCCAACTCACTCATTCGTAGACTCACTTCTGCCTCGACCACTCACACTCAGATCCACTCAAGCTCAGCTTTGTTTTACTCAGGCTCTAACACCCAGACCGCTCACACATGGACCATTTCGCCCAGATGCAAGTACACCCAAGCTCAATCACACCCAAAGTTACCCACACTGTGTCATTCATACTCAGACCAGCTCAGACTCGCTCGACTCCAGCGGACTCGCATGTGCTCACCGTGATGTAGCAGGCATCGTATGCGGGAGCCAAGGGTGGAGCCGCCAGGGTGTGTTACACTTGCCCGGTCTCGCCCAGCTTGCGGGGATGCCTCGCGCGAAACGCTCGTTTGCCATTCCCTTCAGAGCCCCATGGCCACCGCGAGGAAGCAGGCCTAGCACGGGCGCGCCGAGAGGGAGCCGCCAGTTGGTGCTACGCTCGCCCGTTCGCGTCCCTATGGGATTCGTGCAAAACAAAACGCTCGTTTGGCCCTCCCGACTTCCTCTCATCGCAGGACTCACTGATCACTGCGATGTAGCAGGCAAAACACCCGGGCACCCCAAAGAGGAGCCGCGAGGGGGT
Organism: Prorocentrum cordatum; assembly: GCA_963575745.1. Taxonomy (NCBI): domain Eukaryota; class Dinophyceae; order Prorocentrales; family Prorocentraceae; genus Prorocentrum; species Prorocentrum cordatum. The sequence goes on along the minus strand of CAUYUJ010019949.1, from coordinate 12,048 downwards.
GTTAGACTTGCCCGTGCGCAGCCAGAGTGCGGGGGGGTGTCGCCTGGAGCGACATGCTCGATTGGCGCTCCCGACCCCTCTCCTTTCGTGACTAATAACCTCACCCACCGCGATGCAGCGGGCAAATCAAGCCGCCAAGGGGTCTTACACTGGCCCCTCCGCGCCCAGATTGTGGGGACGTCTCGAGCGAAGCGCTCGTTTACCCTCGGCTCCTGTCCTTTCGGGGCCCCATGATGGCCGCGATGTGGCAGGTATTTCACCTTTGGCACCCCACGGGGTTAGCCGCCAGGAGGTGTCACACGTGCCACGATTGCCCGTCAGCGGCCAGAGTGTGGGGATGTCTTGAGAGAAACGCTCGATTAGCCCTGCCCGACTCCTCTCGCGCCAGGGCCCATGGCCACCGCGATGCAGCAGGCATACCGCTCGGGTGCCCCAAGGGGGAGCCGCCAGGAGCTGTTACATACTTGCCCGTTCGCGCCCAGATTGGGGGGATGACTCGAGCGAAGCGCTCGCTTGGCTTCGGTTCCTGTCCCGTCAGAGTCCCATGATCGCCACGATGTAGCAGGCATTTCACTTTGGCACCCCATGGGTGGGGCCGCCAGGGGGTAGGGCACTTGCCCTTTCGCGCCCAGATTGTAGAGACGTCTCCAGCGCAAGGCGCGTTTTCCTCCTCCGACTCCTCACGCTTCAGGGCCCCACTGCCACCGCGAGGTAGCAAGCTTAGCACTTGGGAATCACAAGGGGTATCCGCCAGGGAAGATAACCTTGCTACAAACAAATGCACATATGTGGGTCCTCGCGTCGAGTAGTTCGTCACGGGCAATGTTTTGACGGCCCCAAGGGCCGAAACCGGCCCCCGGAGGCCCAAAGCTGTGAAAAACCGGCCGCCTCGATGTTCTTCCGATCTTCGGAAATCAGGGCCCCAGTCTGGGCACATCGACCACCCTTGACCGCAACACGAACCCCCCGGACGTCTGAACTCTTCTTTCCCCTGGACCGGCTTCTCATCCCGACTCGGTTTTGACGGTCCCTGGGCCCGGCGAGGGCCCCCACAAGCGGAAAGCTGCGAACAACTCTCGCCGTGAGTGCCGAAAACGAGCAGAAGTGGGGGTACATCATTCCGCGGCCGCAAAGGTCCAGACCCCTTCCCTTGGGGTAGATGTCCAGCGAAAGCTTATTTTTGATGGCCCTGGGGCCCGAAAACGTCCCCTGTAATGGACAAAATGCGAGAGTTCTGAAAACAACACATCGTAGGATTTTCCTCCACGTCACAGAGTCAAACTATTACCAGAAGGAGCGCTAAAGAAGGAACGAAGTTTTTTGGGGCGCGCTATGGGCGCTAGAGGAACAACGCATGGAAGGGCCTTCGGAACAGTGGGCCCCTTCAGAACCCGACCTGCGCCTCCCTTGCTTCGGCACCTGAACCATCCTTGACACATCGTCGGAGATCTGCGCGCATCGCCCCCAGACATGCGACGTCCTGATTTTTTCAGGACGTCCCCGCAAGTCTCGACCCTTTCCCGGGGAGGAGGAGGAGGAGGAGGAGGAGGAGGAGGAGGAGGAGGGGGAGGAGGAGGAGAAATGAGGAGAGAGGAGGAGGAGGAGGAGGAGGAGGAGGAGGAGGAGGAGGAGGAGGAGGAGGAGGAGGAGGACCAGTTTTTCGTCCCAAGCTGTTTATTGACGGCCCCGGGACCCGGCGAGGGCCCCCCCGGGGCCGAAAACGGCGAAAAACCTCCGCCCTGATCTTTTAACGACGCGAGCCTGTCTGGGCCTCTGACCTGCATCGGCGGTGGGCAAACCTCCCTTTAGTAAACCTCCCCTTGGTGAAAACGGCCTGGGACCGAAACCGACGGACCCGGACCCGCAGAAAGGACGGCCGCGACGCCCTCTCGCGAACCGAAAAAGGCCAATTCACTAATCGACGTGTCAGGGTAGGAGGTCTGTCCACCCCCCCAGACCCCCGACGTCATGATTCTTTCACGACGCGACCCCCAGAGGTCCAGACCCTTTCCCTATGACCGGTTTTTCATCCCGAATCGTTTTTTGACGCTCCCGAGGCCCAGTGAGGGCCTTCAGAGGCCGAAAACAGCGAAAGACCTCCCGTCGTGATTTTTTCATGACTCGACGAGGTCTGGGCCCCACTGCACCAAGTGCAGGGGGGACGACGGGCGGGGGCAGCGGCTCCGGGGAGGCGTCGACCGCGCGCCGGCGGCGCGCCGCCGACGGAGCGGCAACGGACCCCCGCGGAGGGCGAGGCCGCGTGCCCCACGGGCGGCGTCGGGCGCCCCGGGCGCCCCGGTCGGCGGGGAGCCGGCGATTTTCCGACGCCCCCCCCCCATCAACCCAGACCTCGTCGAGTCATGAAAAAATCACGACGGGAGGTTTTTCGCTATTTTCGGCCTCTGAAGGCCCTCACTGGGCCTCGGGAGCGTCAAAAAACGACTCGGGATGAAAAACCGGTCATAGGGAAAGGGTCTGGACCTCTGGGGGTCGCGTCATGAAAAAATCATGACGTCGGGGGTCTGGGAAGTTGAGCCAGTCTCCCCCGCCCCCTTCCCCGGACAGCTGCCGGCCCAGACCCCCTCGCGTGGCGGAAGGATCACGGCGGGAGGTGTTGTCGCTGCTTTCGGCCTCGAGGGGCCCTCACCGGGCCTCGGGACCGTCCAGAAGCGACTCAGGATGATGAGCCGGTCCTGGGGAGGGGGTCCAGACCTCTGGGGGTCGACGTTGTGGACAAATCACGACGTCGGGGGTCTGGGGATACGGTGAAGGCATTCGATAGGTAACCCGTGGATAAAGAATCCAGGGCCTGGAAGCCCGCGGAATTCCACTCGTGGGGCTGCCATGAATATCACCGCCGCCCTCATCAGACAAGGACCCCTCCAGGGCCCGAAGCCTCCTGGGCACGTTCCTTGACGCACGCCCCCACCGCATGATGTTTTTTTCAAGTCGCGCGCCCAGAGCTTTGAGGGGTCTATGCTTCGCCCCGGGCCCCTTCGCCAGGAAGGGTTCTACTCGTTATGAAAAACAAGCAACAAGAAAATCCACAAAAAAGGGACGGGGAACCTGAGATCGTTTGGTCTGGGAGCAATTTCGCCGGAGATGTCTTCACAAATTGATCGGGAATCCTGCTCTCGCCAAAAAAAAAAACATGTTTGGCCCGGACGGCCAGTACCCCTTGTAAACAGATGCGCTCCGGTGCACATCGCCGCGCTCTCACCCTTATCCCCTATGGCCGACTTGCACCACTTTTGCTGGGGTAGATGCTGATGGCCCCGGGGCCCGATACTGGGCCCCGCAGGCCGAAGCCGAGGAACGCGGCCCGGATTGAAAAAACACACCGTCGGAGACCTGGACCTTGCCCCTGGTTGACCGTCCTTTTTTTAAGTATATGTGTATATATATATGTGTATATATATATGTATATATACATATATATATATATATTTCAAAGTGAGGGGGCCGAACGGTCATTCACTGTCCCTGGGTGCGTGGCTGAAGTGGAATTCCGCGGTGCGGATTCTCGTTGTTGTTGTTTGTTGTGGTTTGTTGTTGTTGTTGTTGTTGTTGTTGTTGTTGTTGTTGTTGTTGTTGTTGTTGTTGTTGTTGTTGTTTGTTGTCGTCGTCCCACCCGCAACCCGCCCCGCGACCCACCCGCGACCCACCCCGCGACCCACCCCGCGACCCACCCGCGACCCACCCGCGACCCACCCGCGACCCACCCCGCGACCCGCCCCGCGACCCACCCCGCGACCCACCCCGCGACCCGCCCCGCGACCCGCCCGCGGCCCACCCCGCGACCCACCCGCGACCCACCCGCGACCCACCCGCGACCCACCCGCGACCCACCCGCGACCCACCCGCGACCTACCCGCGACCCACCCGCGACCCAAACCACGTTCAAGGTACAAACCACAATTTTCGGCGCCTGCGGCGGGTTTTTTTGCATTCCTTCCAAGTGGAGAGCCCGCGACCCACCCCGTGACCAACTCGCGACCAACCCGCGACCCAAACCACGTTCAGGGTACAAACCACATTTTTCGGCGCCTGCGGCGGGCATCTTTTGCATTCGTTTCAGGTGGAGAGCCCGCGGCCCACCCGCGACCACGTTCAGGGTACAAACCACATTTTCGGCGCCTGCGGCGGGCATCTTTTGCATTCGTTCCCGGTGGAGAACCCGCGGCCCACCCGCGACCCAAACCACGTTCAGTGTGCAAACCATTTTTTTTGGCGCCTGCGGCGGGCTGCTTTTGCATTCCTTCCAGGTGGAGGTGGAGAGCCCGCGACCCACCCGCGACCTAAACCACGTTCACTGAACAAACCAATGCCGCACAAGCGCGGCGGCGGATTTTTGCATGCCGTCTGAGCCCACAAGGACCTCTTCAAGCCCCGCGCATCCACACCAGCCCGTCCAGCAACTCTGCCCTGGCGAGTTGCCTTGATCAGAGAAGGCGGGGAGCATAAAGTGGAAAAAAGGATTGCGTTGCAGTTATCTTGGGAAAGGAGGGGGAGGCAGGAGGAGTAAACAGGGGACGAGGAGAACGCGGAAGAAGAGAGGATGTAAGGAGAATGTGGAGAAAGAAAAGGAGGAGGAGCAGGAGGACGAGGAGAGGAAGGCGGGGAGGAGGATGGAGGAGAGAGGAGGTAGGGGAGGAGGGGATGATGATGATGATTGATGAATGATGATGAATGACGATGATGCATGATGAAAGATGATGATGATGATGGACGACAATGGGAGGACGATGATGGAGGCCGATGAGGGGGAGGACGACAATGGGAGACGATGATGAAAGGACGAGGGGGGGAGAGGGAAGACGAGGAAGAAGAGGAGGAGGAGGACGAGGTGGAGGAGGAGGATGACGATGACGATGAGGACGAGGAAGAGGAGGAGGAGGAGGAGAAGGAGGAGGAGGAGGAGGAGGAGGAGGAGGAGGAGGAGAGCGCCATCGACAGAGAAGGTGGGGGCCACGAGGTCCGCTGGCTCGACGACGCCCGCGTCGCCCGCGCCCGCCCCCTCACTCTGATCCGCAATTGCGGGGTGCTACGTATATATATATATATATATATATGTATAGAGATGTGTGTGTAGGGATAAGCGGCCGTTACGGGTCCTGCCCCCCCTGCGTTTCTGTGTTTCGCGCTCCACGAGCTTTCCTCCGCCCGTCGAGGCGTCCGACCGCCGCGGCCGCGGCGAAACGCACCCGAAAACGAGCGATGAGCGAGAGCAGGCGGCAGCAGCCCAGCCAGCGGCAAGGACGGCAACGGGTAGGCGGCAGGCCAGTGGAAGGGATAACATGAGGAGGGGGAGGACGAGGAGGAGGAGGGGGAGGAGGAGGAAAAGGAGGAGAGAAGGGAAGGAGAGAGAAGGACGAGGAGGAGGAGGAGGAGGAGGAGGAGGAGGAGGAGGAGGAGGAGGAGGGGGACGGGGAGGGGGAAGGAGGAAGAACAAGAGGAAGAGCGGAACACCGAGCACGGAGGAGGGCCGAACGGCCGCCATGCCCATCCCGTCTGGCCCCCCCCCCCTCTTCCCCCATTCCCGTGGATACGTCACGATTCGCGCCCGCGCCGTCTGGGAATTAACCATTCCCAACCATGCCCAGACGGCGCTGGCGCGAATCGTGACGTGACCGCCACCCCCCCTGGTCACGCCCGTGATCGCCAGGGGACAATCCATGTCGAACGCGTCGGATCCGCGTCGGATGCACATCAAATCCGTGTCCCGAATTCACGTCGAATCCGTGTCAACCCCGCGCCGGCGCCCATAACCCCAGACCACCGACATCATAATTGTTTCATGACGTCGTGACGTCGCCCCCAAGAGGTCTCGACCCATTCCCTGGGACCAGTTTTTCATCCTGAACCGTTTTGTAACGATCCCGCGACCAGAAAAAAGGTTTATGTTTTCCGACGCCCGCGCAAAACGAGCGGCCAAACGCCTCGGCTGCGCGGTGCCCAGCTCAAGCGCGTGCACCTCGTTAGGGGTGGAGTAGGAGGAGGAGGAGGAGGAAGAAGAGGGGGAGGAGGAGGAGGAGGAGGAGGAGGAGGAGGAGGAGGAGGAGAGGCGGAGAGGAGGAGGAGAGGAGGAGGAGGAGGAAGTGAGAGGAGGGAGGAGGAGGAGGAGGAGGAGGAGGAGGACGGAGGAGGAGGAGGAGGAAGGAGGAGGAGGGGGAAGGAGGAGGAGGAGGAGGAGAAGGAGGAGAGGAGAGGAGGAGCAGGAGGAGGAGGAGAAGGAGGAGGAGGAGGAGGGGGAAGAGGAGGAGGAGGAGGAGGAGGAACAAGAGGAAGGGAGGAGCAGCGAGCACGGAGGAGGGCCGAACGGCCGCCATGCCCATCCAGCCTGGCCCCCCCCCTCTTTTCCCATTCCCGTGGATACGTCACGATTCGCGCCCGCGCCGTCTGGGAATTAGCCATTCCCAGACATGCCCAGACGGCGCTGACGCGAATCGTGACGTGACAGCCACCCCTCCTGGTCACGCCCGTGATCGCCAAAAGACAATCCATGTCGAACGCGTCGGATCCGTGTCGGATGCACATCAAATCCGTGTCCCGAATTCACGTCGAATCCGTGTCAACCCCGCACCGGTGGCCATTACCCCAGGCCACCGACATCAGGATTGTTTCATAACGTCGACCCCAAGAGGTCTCGACCCATTCCCCAGGACCAATTTTCCATCCTGAGTCGTTTTGAAAGGATCCCGCGACCAGGTAAAAGTTGTCTTTGTTTTGCGCAGAGCAAGCGGTCAAGCGCCTCGGTGGCACCGTGCCCAGCTCAGGCGTGTGCACCTAAGTAGGGGTGGAAGAGGATGAGAAGGAGGAGGAGGAGGAGGAGGAGGAGGAGGCGGAGGAGGAGGAGGACGAGGAGAAGGAGGAGAAGGAGGAGGAGAAGGAGGAGGAGAAGGAGGAGGAGGAGGAGGACTGCGCGTGTGGCGGGCAGCTGCTGCTTGGCAGCACACCGCCTGACGGGGCGGCGCCACCCGGGGCCCAGGCAGCACGGCTCGCCCCCGTAGCGGCAATCTGAAAAATTGCTGGCCTGACGGCCAGCGACCAGGTCAATGCCCCGAGAGGCCGAAAATAGGAGAAACAAAAAAAAACCTTCCGTCGTGATGTGTATGATTCTAACCCAGACATCCGACGTCCTGATTATTTCAGGACGGCGTCCCCGCAAGTCTCGACCCCTTCCCCGGGACGGGCTTTTCGTCCCGAGTCGTCTTTTGACGGTCCCGGGACCCCGCGAGGGCCCCTCGGGGCCGAAAACGGCGAAAAACCTCCGTCCTGATTTTTTTAACGATTTTTTTACGACGCGAGCATGTCTGGGATACCATGCTTGACCGCCCCGCCCGCCCCCCGCGTCCGCGCTGGCCGCGAAGCCGCCCGGGCCGCCCGGGCCCCAAGCGCCCGGCTGCGGGCCGCCTGGGCACCAGGCGCCGCCGCCGGGCTCCGCGAGCGGCGCGGCCTGCTGCTCGCCTCCTGGGGCGCCGTCGTCGTCGTCGTCGTCGTCGTCGTCGGCGGCGGCGGCGGCGTCGGCGGCGTCGTCGCCGTTGTCGTCGTCGTCGTCGTCGGCGGCGGCGGCGTCGTCGTCTGCGTGCGGCGGCAGCGGCGGCGGCCTCCCTCGGTGGCAGCGGCGGCGTCGTCGGCGGCTTCGTCCTGTCGTCGGCGGCATCGCCTTGTCGTCGGCGGCGGCGTCGGCATCGTCTTGTCATTTCTCGTCGGTGATGACGGCAGCGCGGCCCGCTGCTAGCCTACAGGGGCGCCGCGGTCGTCGTCGGCGTCGTTGGCGGGGGGCGTCTTTGTCGGCGACGGCAACGTTCGGCGGCGGCGTCGGCGGCGGTATCGTCTTGTCGTCAGTGTTGGCGGCGCGGCTGGAGGAGGGAGGGAGGACCAGGAGGAGCGGAGCGGATCACATCGGATCGGATCCACTCCGCCTTGCGCGTGTCGGAGGGTGACGAGATGTGCAAGCACAGTCATTCCACTAACGACGCACGCCACCTTTACATCTGGATAGGTGTACGATCTCACGCTGGAGGCGAGGAGACGGAAAACGACGACGACCCCGGCGCCGACGACCTCTCGCCCCCTCCTCCCCCCAGGAAGTAGTGGCGGTGGTTGTGGCGTCGGATGCCGAACTGCCTACCTACCAAACCACCCCAACCCACCCCGAAGACCAGAATTTCGCGTGAATTTCGGGTTGGGGGGGGGTCCGGGTTCTATGTGTTTTCTCAAGGTTCCCCGACCGCCCCCCCCATGGGGGGGTGAAATTGAGGCCTTCGGGTTGGGTTGGGGTGGTTTGGTAGGTGGTGACGAACTAATGCAACATTCGTTCGTTGGGCTTGGCGCAGGTGATCCACCAGCCTTTCTCCGACGTCACGTGATGTTCCTCCTTCCGCCTCGCACTTGGGCCTCCCTGGTCCGGAGGCGTAACTCAGATTCACCAGCGCTCCGCGTTGGACCCAGCAGCTAGGGCAAAGGCACCTGGATGCCTTCCATTGCAAGACGAGGAGGAGGAGGAGGAGGAGGAGGAGGAGGAGGAGCAGCAGCAGCAGCAGCAGCAGCAGCAGCAGCAGCAGCAGCAGTATGAGAAAGCAGCGTTCCCCTCTTCTCCTTCTTCCCCCCTCTCGTCATCCTGGCGTGTGGCCGTGCGGACCACCGGGGCGCTGGCACGGGTGTGCAGGCAGAGTGCGGCTGCGGCTGGCGGGCAACGCCCACAGCCGCACCGCCCGAGAGCCCGCGCGCGGCGTCGCCATCAGCCACAGGGCGGGCACCAGCTCGCGCGTGCAGAACGGGCGAGCAGTGGCAGCCACCCATGGCGTTGCTCGGGGGCAAGAGGCAGGAGCAGCAGGGACTCATCGGCTGCATCGCTGGGAGCGGCTCGTGCGAGAGGCCAGGCGAGCAGGGGCCAGCCGAGATCGGCAGCGCCATCAGCCACATTGCTGGGAGCGGTTCGTGCGACGAGCAGGGGCTAGCCATGATCAGCAGTGGTAGACACAATTCTGGGAGCGGCTCGTGCGAGCCGGAAGGAAAACAGTAGCAGCCCGCGTGGGCGCTGCGGGAAGTCCAAGGGCGACCCCGATGCCATCGGCTACAGGGCACGTCGACGGAGCAGGGGGAACCAGAAGGTCGAGCCCAATGTCATCAGCTGCTACAGCCGACGCGATGGACAGAGGCCGCTGGCGATGAAGGACGAGCCCGACGCCATCGGCTGCAGCGCCGGGATCAGGGCAAGACGAGCTGGCGCCAGGCCATACGCTGGAGCCAGAGGCGAAGGACGAGCCCGACGTCGTCAGCTACTGCGCTGGGGTCAGGGCAAGAAGCGGTGGTCACCTCACCACGAACAGCGGGAGGCGAAGTTGGAGCCCGGCGCGAGAGAGCCAATCGAAGGTCGAGCCCGACGCCGTGAGCTACAGCCGACGAGCTGCGCGAAGCGGCAAGTCGAAGGTCGAGCCCGCCGCCGACGCCATCAGCTGCATCCGACGATGCGGGAGGCTGGATGCGAAGATGGAGCCCAAGAAGAATCTAGCAAAGCCTTCAGCCCCTACTGTGCGAGAATTGGGAGGCGAAGCTGAAGCCCAACTCTATGTCCGACACCCTGCTGCGAGGAGAGGGAGGCTGGTATCGGGCTGTACCCTGTCATCCTCGTCTTGCTCGTGTGGACGGTCCACCGTACCTGCTGCCGTTAAGGAAACTCGTCGAGCGCTTGTCCTTGGAATTACAATCATGTGAGCACGTGCCTTCTGATCGGACGTCGGCGTTGCACCATCTGATCTGGAGCTGTCCAATCGTGTGGGATCGGCGCTCATATGGACTGCCAGAGGACGTGGTACGTGTTCGATAGAAGATCCTGGCGGGCATTCAGCCTCTTTGCCTGGCCCTGAGCGTCTGCTCCCCCACCCCCTCTTCTGAGCTCCGAGCATGAATAGGACTTCCACGACGGCTCCAATGAGCCCCTGTTGAACTCGCTGGCTGAATCCGTGAGCCCTGCTGGATCCGATCGTGTGACCGCTTGCGGAGCCCGCCCTGGACTGTGGTCGGTCGACGCATGCGTCAGAGTCTCTCGCATTGTGGGTTTTGTTCCTGCTCCATGCTGTGCCTGACCAGCATGGGCCCTACGAGCCTCTCGGTGATCGACAGCGCGTGGTGGATGCGTGGTCGACCCCGGAGGGCCGCGCTACAGTCGGGGCGTTGACCTAAGGAACCCTAAATAAGGAACGAGGCCCCTTTTCCCACAAGTTCAGCTTCGATCTGCCTTCGAAAACCTGAGGAAAGCCAAAGGAAAAAACTGTGAAACAATCGAGGAACACCGAGCCCCTCCCCAACGAGAAGGGTTCCTTCTTCAGCGCCCCGACTGTACTTCGGGGTGGGCCCCCAGGCCTACTTTTTCGGAGACGCGTCCGTCCACGGCCAGGGGCGTCGGCCATATGGGGTGCTGCCCGTGCGCAGGGTCGGCGGCCCCCCTCTCGCTGTCCTGTCGCCCGCCCAGGCGGCAGGGATCACCAGACTCGCCATCGCTCGGACGTCCATTCCCCGTGCTTTTGTTCGGTTTCGTGCGTGGTTCTTTCGCCAGATGATCAAGGATGCTCCTCGATGGTCCTCGCCGAGAAAAAAAAATGCACACGTCCGAGCGATGCCAGGCGAAGGCAGTGAGAACGCGGATGCGTGTGCTCGCCGTGGAGCGCGGCTGCATCCCGCGGCCCCGGCCGCTATCGCTGGCGTGCCGCGCTCCCGCACGATGGTCGAGCATGTCGGCACACTTGCGGCTTGCATGGCCGCCCGAGCCGTCGAGACACCAGAGGGTTTCGCCTGCCTGGCCCCTCCTCCCTCCTCTCTTTCCCTCGCGCTCCCTCCTGGCGGGGTGTGCCTCGTGAGTTGGTCTTGGACCAGGACTTCCAGCGCTTCCGATGCGTGGCGTGTTGGTCCTCCAGTCTCAGAAACTTCAGGTTGGCCATAGCCCCCTTTGCCCTGCCCTTCATTGTACAGGACACGTGGTTTTCAAGGCTGGCGTCTACGTGTTCATTACGTATGCGGCTCGCTCTCGCCCACGAGTGTAGCACACCTTGCTGTCCACCGCAGGCGGAAGACGGCCTCTGCCGCGGGCCGCGATCGGCTCGATCCGAATTGAAACGTGCTCCTGAGCCCTGTGGCTCCCGCTGCTCTCAGGCTGTGCACTCAGCGCGGGAACACCGCTGCCATGGGCCCCACACCTTTAGTGTGCCTGTCACCGTGACGTCCCCGCAGTGGTCGACGATGACGGCTTCGAAGCTATGAAGATGATGCCGACTGTGTGTCGGTCATGTTGCTGTTATCGGTGATGCAAATGTTGGGAAATCCGGGCACTTTGTGGTCGCATGCTGAGGCCCTGTCCGACCGGAATTGCCCCTCTCGCAACCGTGCTTCGCGCTCGGGTGCGCACTATCACTGCCCGTTTCTTCCATGCCTTGCGCCTGCCGCTGGAAGCACGCCGATCCATATTCCATGCTCTCCCTTGTCAACCTCACCCTTAGTGGGCCCTGGAAACGACAGGGCCGTTTTGTTACCGGTCCCGTTTTGCCGTCTTTTTACCGGTTCCGACGCCGTTTTTCAACCGGTTCCGTCGCCGTTGTTTGACCGGTTCCGGCTCCGGTCGCCGTTTTCTTGAAGTTTCCATTTTCAAGGGACATTTTCTGGGAAACGGTGAAAAAACTGCCCTGCCGTTTCCGGGGCCCACTAAGACCTCACCCCCCAAAAAATCCGACGTCGCGATTTGATTGCAACCTGGACCGCTGGTCACCACCCTCTGGGCTGGCGTTGCGTCGCGAGCCATTTCGGCCGGCTCCAGGGCCTGTGGTGGAGAGTGAGGAGCAGCACGCCGATCCATATTCCATGCTCTCCCTTATCAACCTTAGCCCCCCAAAAAAATCCGACGCCGCGATGTTATTGCAACCTGGACCGCTGGTCACCACCCTCCCTGGCTGGCGCTGCGCCGCGGTCCGTTTTCGGACGGCTCCATGGGCCTGTGGTGGAGGAGGAGCGCCAGGGGGAGGAGGAGGAGGAGGAGGAGGAGGAGGAGGAGGA
>CAUYUJ010019948.1:1600973-1604023 GCA_963575745.1 Prorocentrum cordatum | reverse complement strand
CTCCTCTCCCCCTTCTCCTCCTCCTCCTCCACCTCCTCCTCCTCGCCCCTTTCCTGCCGTCAGCGGGTCTGCCGCGGAGGATCGAAGGCGCCATGGCGCTATAAATGCAGATGCACGGCGTGCGAGCGCTGAATCTGCCAGAATCAATGCTGCGGCGAGCACTGTGCGGCATCGAGGAGGACGCTGGCCCCTCATCTCGAAGGCGCCCGTCGTGGAGCGCAGCGCGGTCCTGACCATCGCTCGGACGTCCATTCCCTGTGTTTTTTTTCGGTTTCGCGCATGGTTTTTTCGCCGAATGATCAAGGATGCTCCTCAATGGTCCTCGCCGAAGGAAAAATGCACACGTCCGAGTGATGCCAAGGGTCGCGGGGTCCAGGGCTGGTCAGGTCCAGAGGTCCAGCACTGCCCCCGGCGGGGGCAGGCGAGATGAGAGACAGTGCCTGTGCAGAGCTGAGGAGGAGGAGGGGGAGGAGGAGGAGGAGGAGGAGGAGGAGGAGGAGGAGGAGGAGGAGGAGGAGGAGGAGGAGGGGGAGGAGGGAGGAGGAGGCGAGGAGGATGCGAGGAGGATGCGAGAAGGAGGAGGTGGAGGAGGAGGACGCTGGGGGTGCTCTCAGATGGCCCTGGCAAGCAGACTGGGCCGGCATCGGCAAGCACCCGCGGTCTCGGCCCAGAGCGACCTCGGGCGGCGTCCCCAGGGGCGCACAACAACCTGGAGGCTCGTTGCGGACAGCCAGAAGGCACCAGTTCTCCCCGCCCACCCTTCCCGGCACCCGTCTCACATGCCGAGAGAATGAGAGAGAGAGAGAGACCAGGGGGAGAACAAAAAGACACGGGAGCCACGAGCAAACACTGTCAGCAAAGTGGCCCGCTATGGGCCAGACCCCAGGAGTGCACTCAGTAGTCGAACTTCGCCGATGCAGCCTATGTGACAAAACTCTGCTGGTGATGGTTCCATTTGTTCGTCAGCTGCCAACGCACGCCGCTCAAAAAAACGTAGTCATTGCAACTGATGTTGATGCAATCTTCGAACCGCATCCACCTGCGCGAAGACGGCCTTCTAAGACGCATTGCTCCGAGCTCGTTTGCGGCCGCTTGCTGCTGAGCGTCACGCCAACCCGTACCTTCCCACACACCCAAATAGAGAGGAGGGCACGGCTTGTCCACTTTTGCCCTCTCTTGCATTTGCATGACCATGTCAAGCATCGCTGTCATGCTTCGCACTTTGCGGCCGCGGCCGTTGGGGGGCGAAGCACGTCTTCGCAGAACAAGCCCCGAAGACTGAAGCGCAGGGGCCCTCATCCAAAAATCGCGCTTGCACCCCCTCAGCCCTTCCCCAGGCAGGCCCCAAGTCCGAGAGAGCCGCGGGCGGCAAGAGCGGCACCAACTTCGTTGATCGATCTGGCCGGTGCGACTTCGGGTGCTCACGCACGGGTTAGGTCGAGCATGTCCCCCGACATGCGGATTTGGGAAGAAAAATGGAAAGTAATCCAAAAATGCTCCAAACGTTTTTTTTTCTAATAATGAAAACTGTAAAGTTGTCCCCTAACTGTCTTGTGAACAACTTTTCAATCTTCCTGGTGTAGAGGGACACGCCCGACTTAGCGCACGGGGTCTGCCGCTGCTGCTCCAGGCAAGGGGCTCCCCTGACTCCAAATCCGCCCTACTTTGGCTTTTTTTCCAACTTAGAATTGCGTCGGAAATCCACCTATAAGAAGCCGAAAAAGTAGGGCGGAAATTTCTGCACCCAACATAAAATAAGGCGAAAATCCACAGAAGTAGGGCGGAAACAACAACAGAAAAGTAGGGCGGAAATTGGCATCAGCGGGGCTTGAAATGTAAGGCGGAAATTCCAATCCCTCGTTACGAATTTCCCCAAAGTAGGGCGGATCCGGAGTCAGGGTTCGGGGCACGCACGCGAAGGTGCTGCCGGTGCTGGGGGAGCCCACGGCGCAGAGACTGCGCAGGCCGACCGACAAGTCGCCCGGCCCGCCCGCGCACCAGAGCTGGCGTGCGAGCCCCGAGCTCGTGAGGGGCCCATTTTCCACCACCACTGCCACAGGTAGGAGAGGGAGGAGAGGGAGGAGGAGGAGGAGGGGGAGGAGGGGGAGGAGGAGGAGGAGGAGGAAGAGGAGGAGGAGGAGGAGGAACAAAAAGGAGGACCTCCTCATCCTCCCTTCTCCCCCGTCCTGCATATATGGTAGCGGTGGTGGAACATTTGCCCAGCAGCTCGGCTCCTAGCACCGCGTCGGCGAGACTTCGGCACGAGCCGACGAGGCGCACGCGCCCACCCATAAGGGAACAGCAAGTTGCATAACTGTAAAAATTCGGAGGTCCGCGCGGATTTCTCGGATCGAGGCTGGACCCCCCCCCATGGCGCGCGGAGCGCGCCAGGGGCAGCGCCGGAGGCGCCGCCGGGGGGGGTCCAGGGCGGACCCGAGAACTCCGCGCGGACCTCAGAGTTTTATGTGTATGTCTTGGTCCCCTACACCCAGCCCTCGGGCGCCAGGCGCCAGCGCCATCGCGCGTCAAGAGATCCTCGGCTATATACTACTCACTCGCGCACCCGCGCGGGCGCACGCACCCGGCTGACCGCTCGGCTGCCTGTTTTCGCGCACGTCCTGCTCACGGTGGCCCAGCGTGAGCGGTCAGCTCGTCGTCGTCCTCCTCCTCCTCCTCCTCCTCCCCTCCTCCTCCTTCTCCTCCTCCTCCTCCTCTTCCTCCTCTTCCTCATCATCATGCTCCTCCCCCTCCTCCTCCTCCTCCTCCTCCTCCTCCTCCTCCTGCCCTGACCTCTCAGATGGCGCCCGCGGACTTCCGTGCGCAGGCACCGCGCTCCGAACCCCTCGCGCGCAGCAAACCTGGCCAAATAGCTACGCAACCACGCTTGCATGCGCCCTTTGTGTCTCGGGCGGGGTGTGGGGGGCCGCAAGCAGACACGCATCGTTCATCGGCCCTCCATTCCCACCCTCCTACCCTTCGATCCCCCTCCGATTCCCTGCAGGAGCACCAAAAAGTGTCCGAAGAAGAACCCAAGGGTGTGGCAGAACGCG